>WNGS01142304.1:11725384-11735398 GCA_020271785.1 Procambarus virginalis | reverse complement strand
TCATAGCGTATATATACCCCATGTGCAGTTTAACCCTTACACTGCTCAGGGGTCCTGGGACATTTACACCCCTGTGCGCAAGAAAAAAAAAAATTCCAAAATTTTTTTTCGTCTTCTAAACATGTTAATTTGTGTCCCCTGAGCACGGGAAAAAATAGCAAAAAAATCGTAGGTCACATATTTTGGGCGCAATTGACCGAGGAAGTCTGGCAAAAAGTGGGCGTTGACAGAGCGGTCGCCAGGGCCGGTCAGCGTCACCCGCGCTGACAGATGGGAGTTGCCACAAAGATATTATTACCTAATTGTTTCAATGTCTCCGATTGATTTTTCTTAGTTTTTTTTCAGTATATTATTCAATAGTGTGTATTGTAATATATTTATATAATAAAAGTGGTGAATAATCGCTATACTCAAACGTATGGTGTGCATATTAGTAATCAATTATTATGTTCATAAACAATAAACAAATAGTTTTGCTGCTATTACACTCTATACACAGGTATATATAAGTATCTGCAATTTTGGTTACCATAACGAACCACTAAGTTGGTATTGAGAGTCGAAAAGCAACGAAGAGTTACCGCTACACACCACCAGCCACACTCGCTGCCACTCCCTCAACACACGCACTAAACTTTCTCCCCCAACAATACCATTTGTGGTGTTATTACACTATATACAGACGTTATATATAAGTATGTATATATTTGTTCACCACAACTGTACAGCTAAGCTGATATAGTTAGTTCAGGCACTAAGAGTCGTCGGTATGCACAGCTGGCGGCTGGCGGCTCCCTCACTCATTCAAGGTCACACGCACTAAACTTTTCCCCCAACAATACTGTTTTCAGTGTTATTACCCTATATACACATTATATATAAATATCTACATGTTTTATGCACTGTAACTGTACACCTAAGCTTGTAGTGCGCCCAAAGAGCATAGTGGCCACCCTCTAAACAGCTTGACAAATCGTGCAGACGACGTCACCTCCGTCACCCAAATGGCTCCTCCCAGCATAATCCTTTTGCTGTTATTACACTATACACACATTATATATAAGTATCTACATTTGTGTTCACCATAGAGAACCACTGAGCTGGTATGGTGAATGTAAACAATAACAGGTGGCCACACAGTCAGTAAACGATGCTGTCTCCCCGAGTCTCTCAGCATCACTCCTCCCACAGCGCTAATTATTACAACAATCCTGCTATTATCACAACCCTGGTATTTATATCACAGTCACGGGTCATCTGTAATATTGTCATCACTAAATAATAACAGTTATATATTTATTTTTACATTTTTCGGTGATGCTGTGGTCACAAGCTGAACAGCAATGCTGATCGCTCATGCTGCGTGCGCCAGCCTTGGTTGCTCCAACAGTACTGTGCCTCTCACACCTGAGAATATTGCCCACGATTTTTTTTTTAAATGGCGTCTGTTTACAAGAGCCCTGAGGAAGCTACTGTGACCCCGTGTAGCCGCGGGCCATTTGAATCGGGAATGGCACCCTATGGCGTATATATACGCCATGCGCACCGTGGGACATGTTACTCAGGGCGTATATATACGCCATGCGCAGTTTAAGGGTTAGGAGTTAACGGTGAATGGATATAGTGTGATAGTGTATAGTGTGTAAATATGTTGTAAATATACATAAATAAACATGAAACATTGGAGATATGAGCAATATATGTGGACACATTTGTGATGCATATAACACTGTCTTTGTACAGTAGAACATCTGTACTGTCCCGATGTTAGACTCCCAGAGGCAGGCGACTGCCTCCGGGAGTCTACATCACGGGCGACCACCAAATCGTGATGTCACACGTTATTTTCTGGACCCCGTTGCAGCCAAAGTAAGTACAATTTTGATTTTGATTTTTTTTACACATCTGTGATCAGGGATGGGTAATTAACATTTTCAAAAAACAAAATAAATTTTTTGCCAAGAATTTATTTCCTGCGCACAGGGGAGGTGCCATATTTGGAGCCCGAGCAGCACAGTGGTTAAGAGGTCTCTCCTTAACCCTTTAACTGCGCAACGCGCCTGCAGGCTCGCGTCTGGTTTGCGCAACGCGCCTCTGGGTATTTGTATTTTTCACGTTCGATTCAAAACTCCCGCGGCTACATGGGGTTCACATCAGCTTCCTCAGGGCTCTTGTAAACAGACGCCATCTTTAAAAAAAATCGTGGTCCACATTCCCGGGTGTGGGAGCCTCAGTAGTGAGTGAGCAACCAAGGCTGGCGCTCGCAGCATAAGCGCACAGCACTGCTGTTCAGCGTGTGACCACAGCATCGCCTAATAATGTCAAAATATATATATAACTTGTATTATTTAGCCATGATAGTATTATAGAAGAGCCTGAGTGTGATAATGACTGGGTACAATGTTCAAATATCAGTGATTCAATGCTGTTCACGATGTTCACAGCGCTTGCCACAGCACCACAGCATTATTTCGTCCATCTAGGAATCTTCAAACAATTTCTTAGGTTCCTTTTCAAAATAAACGTATGGTCAATTATTCATTTACAGGAATTAGTGACCAGGATTGTGGTTATAATTAGCGTTGTGCGTAGTATTGTGGAAGGAGGAATTTTGGTGAGGGAGGGAGGGCGAGAATTGAGGTAGCCTCATTGCGTGTGTGTGTGTGTGTGTGTGGCTGCCACTCTTGTTTTGCTCACCATACTAGCTTAGTGGTTCGCTATGGGCAAAACATGTGTACATGGGTATATATAGTGTGTATATATAGTGTAAGAACAGCAACAGGAGAATGTTGAGAGGAGCTATTTTGGTGAGGGATGTGACGTAATCGTAGCGTCGTCTGCTGTGTGATTTTTCATGCAGTGTATGGTGGCCACTGTACTGTTTGGACACAATACCGGCTTACTTGCATAGTTCTGGTAAATAAAACATGTAGATAGGTATATAGAACATGTGTAATAAGAACTATAACAGTATGGTGGGAGGAGCAATGTTGGCGAGTAAGATGTTGGAGTGAGGGAGACTGGCTGGGTGTGGCTGCTCTCACTCGAGGTGTTCTGAATGTGTTCATGGCCAAATGCTCCTATTGGCCCATACGAGGCAGCTGCTATTGGCATATACGAGGCAGCTGCTATTGGCCCATATGAGGCAGCTCCTATTGGCCCATATGAGGCAGCTCCTATTGGCCCATATGAGGCAGCTCCTATTGGCCCATATGAGGCAGCTCCAATTGGCCCATACGAGGCAGCTCCTATTGGCGAAGCAGCTGCTACGCGATGTTCTGAATGTGTTGATGGTAAATGTATATGGTGTGTGACAGTGTATAGTGTGTACATATGTTGTAAATATACATAAATGAACATGAAACATTGGTGTGAATAACTGTATGATGGGAGGGGGCAAAGTTGGCGAATACAATGTTGGAGAAGTGAGGGAGGGCTGGCTGGGTGTGGCAGCTCTCACTCGCGGTGTTCTGAATGTGTTGATGGTGAATGTATATAGTGTGTGACAGTGTATAGTGTGTAAATAGACTGTATATATACATAAATTAGCATGATACATAGTAAATATGTGCTGCATATGTGTACACAAGTGTCATGCACGTAACAGTGTCTTCGGACAGTACGGATGTTTTACATCCATAATATAGTGTACGTGTTCACTATACATAGGATTAGCACGTAAAAACAAATAAAATGTATTTGGAACTGTGCGAAAAAAATGAACGAAAATATATTCGCGGCAACTCGCGCGCCCCGCCCCGAGCACCCCACCCGCCCCGGGAGCTTACGGCACGGGAGCACGGGGAATGATGACGTCACGCCCCAACTTACGGACCCCATAGCAGCCAAAGTAAGTACAATTTCGACCTTTTTTTACATAGCCATACTGAGGGAAGGGTTTTTGACACTTTAAAAAGAAAAAAGAATTTTTCCAGAGAATTTATTTCCTGCGCACCACGGGGGTGTCATATTTGGAGGCAACGCAGTTAAAGGGTTAAAGATAAGTTTCTCAGCCTTATCTTTTTGTAATTTTCTGCCATTTCCAAGCACGTTTGCTATCTGTTTCACTCCATTTAGTCACCCATTATGGGTGATCATTTCTCATTTTCTGATCTACGTTTTCTTCTACATTCATCAACATTATCTTTGTAGTGATCCCTTCTAATCTAAGAATTTTATCAATGACCACCCTCTCTCTATCACTATACAACCTCCCCTAAACACTATACACCCTGCCCCACAACACTATACACTTTCCCCCCTTCCCCAAAACACTAGTCTACGATAGTTTTATAGGACTACTATACTCCACTATATTTTTACACACTAAGTCTGCAACCTATTCTATCCTAATCTTCGTTTATTTTTTCCTTTATTATATACATAACCAAACCATATTTGTACTTATATGTAATCATTAAAACACACTGGCATCTGGCACAGTTTGCCCTTGGCCATGCGATTTACCTATCCATTTTTGTGGGTATAGTATCTTCAAATATTTAATGTCAAAATATATTTTTTGGTTTCTTTTATAATCTTTTGCATATAATAATGCCTATGTATCTGCTTTATATAGAATTCGAAAGACATTAATTTTTTTAAAGATTATTGATAATTGGAAATTGGCCATTTAAATTTTCTCACTGTATTTATAGAAAATGGCCATATTGGAAAGACTTATAAGTACCTTTGGACTTGGAATTAGTAGTTTAGCTTAAACTAGATTACCGGGTAATAAACGCTGGTGTTGCAATCTTTGTTAAGTTATGTCACGATTGAAACATCCATACACAGTGTTTTTGATATGTGAACAACAGTGACAAAATGTTAACGGAATTCCTCAATTTTGGAAGCCATTATAAGAAAGAACAGACCTACAATGGCCTTTCTTAACCTTCCAAGTGTTCCCAGCCCAAACTTAATCTGGCAATAATACTAATGCAATATGATGACCATACTATAAGGAACTCATAACAGGAAAAAATTATCAATATTTAAACTAACATTAATACCGGTACAGCATCAGCACAACTGTCTTGTGTACTAACATCTGCAATTTCCTTCAACTCTCAGCGTGCATACATCATTACCAACATCCTGTACCTGTTTACTAGATGCCACAAGCTGCTCCTCTAAATGGTTCTTCTTGTATAAGGAAGAGGGGGCTGTGTCCACCGGTGTATCTCGGTATGCAGACTGCAGCGCCACCCCTATCACCTCAGCTGATGATGCAGGCATCACACGCTGTGCAGTCCCACCTGTTACAAGACATTAATAATCATATGTACAGTACTATCAGGCCTGTGCAGATGATGAGTCACAATATGATGACAAACCACACACCAGAAGACGAGGTGCAAAGACACGCTACTAAGTGGCTCCCAGAACTGAAGGGCAAGAGCTACGAGGAGAGGTTAGAGGCATTAAATATGCCAAAACTAGAAGACAGAAGAAAAAAAGAGGCGATATGATCACTACATACAAAATAGTAACAGGAATTGATAAAATCGATAGGGAAGATTTCCTGAGACCTGGAACTTTAAGAACAAGAGGTCATAGATTTAAACTAGCTAAACATAGATGCTGAAGAAATATAAGAAAATTCACTTTCGCAAACAGAGTGGTAGACGGTTGGAACAAGTTAGGTGAGAAGGTGGTGGAGGCCAAGACCGTCAGTAGTTTCAAAGCGTTATATGACAAAGAGTGCTGGGAAGACGGGACACCACGAGCTACTTAGCTCTCATCCTATAACTACACTTAGGTATAGGGTAATTAGATATTGACGATTCGGTCTGTCTTGGACCGAATCAAGTTGATTTTGATAATGGTCCAAGATGGCTCAAGATGTCGTCTCTTCATCTTCTGGTGTGTGGAATGGTTATCATATCAGGCCTGTGTAAGCCTGATCCTCTATTCACAAAGTGACCAATTAATAACTATACATCAACACATCTACTGATATATATTACAACAATATATGGAACCTAACAGCAAGAATAAGACACACACAATATAACAACATTTATAAGTTACACAGAGGATGCAGTTTTATTTTCAATGTATCCACATGTACGATAGAGAAATATATACATTCTGTAATTGCAAATTAGATATTTTAGCAAAAATATGAGAACCATTAAATGATGAAAATATAATAGAAATACTGTACAGTAATATGCAAAGCATTGAATGTGTTTTGTAAAGTTTAATATTTACCAAGAATAATACACAGATGAAGCCACATTATCTGCAATTATTGCTTCTAGAGGCTTTGTAATAATAAAATGTTTGCATTAAACAGATCACATCTATGCGACCAATTGCACCTTAACTCATTTCGCTTCATTGCTAACATCTGCTCACCATGACTATTAAATTGTGTTCAATCTAACATACATTTGAACTTCGTTCAATTCTAATAAAATTGTTTTTAAACCAATCCAGAGTTATGTTCAACAGTGTTGCATTCACATATTTGCAAACCAGCAGATATAGTGTATTTTAAATACTTTATCACTACTGGAAACAAAGAATTTTGTTTAAGTCACTGCAAGCACATAAAAAAATGAACCTCATCCATTAGGAATAATGCAACTAAAAACACAAGCAGAATAGCTGCAAACATGCATGGTATCTTAGGAAATATCTAGCCTATCTACCCTGCAACACAAGCAGTAATAGGTACCTTAATATCTGCTAGAGGCACCACCTTCCCAAGTGCAGACAATTTGTAGTATTGTCAATTGTGTCCGCTGAACTTGAGAATGTTCGCTTGTGTGTTTGACACTTCACAGTGTGCAGCTGCATTATCTTCCAACTTCTTATTACACCAACTGTTACAACTTGGTTCATGTAGTCCTCGGCTACACTTTGACAGCGATTTTTTTCAATTTTGACCAAAAAATAAAAATTTTAGTGAGCATAGTTGTTATATTCTGTAGTGAGTTTTGTTATGGTTTAGAGCACAGGTACACATTACTAATCTTTTGAGTATGCAAATTGGAAAATGTGTTTTATGTTCTTTAGTCACCTTAGCCTGCTTGTTTGCCAGTGTCTGCCTGTTGTCCACAATACTCCACTAAAAATAGTTGATTAGGCTACTGTGGTGATAATGATTTACAGAAACCTAAATTTGTATATATATTACCAAGGCCTTGGTAATAAAACTAACTTAATATCTTTGGTGCAAAACCATGTTTTTTCCTTCATTTCTATAGTGAACCCCAGATACGTCTACACACAATTCAAGTACCAAGGTCGATCTGCATATACTGTAGTTGATTTTGAGATATATATTTATACAGTACAAGAGTTGTTACATTCTTGTACAGCAAATAGTATACGTATCGTTTCGGGTTTGTCCCTGGAATACGATCCCCACCGCTAAGAATCGTTGTTACAACCAAGTACAGTACACATTTTACTGTTGTGTTAAACAGAGGCTACAGTTAAGGATTTGCGCCCAGTAAATCCTCCCCGGCCAGGATACGAACCCATGACAAAGCGCTCGCGGAACGTCAGGCGAGTGTCTTACCACTACACCACGGAGGCGGTGAAGTAGTGACTAAGACCAATAAGAACTCTTATCTCGCGGATCTACATAATAATTTTAATGCACTAACTCGGGACAAGAAAACATATCATTATTATTTATCTGGGATTATATTTATCAATCAATAATAAATACAAGCCAAGCCGGCTTTACTCTTGTCGTTATGCATTTCACGATCTAAACTTTATTTAACTGTTATTGAGTATACTCAAACATTTGTTAATAGATGTTCCAGTAACATTTACATCTTAACCCTTCAATTGCGCATCGCATCATATGATGCGTTGACCGACTTGCAGAAAATTGCGCGTCGCATCATATGATGCGTTGGAGTACTACGCAAGATTTAAACGGCCCGCGGATACACGGGGTTCACCACACCTTCATCAGGGCTCTTGTAAACAGATGCCATTTTTAAAAAAAATCGTGGGCCAAACTCCCGGGTGTTAGGGGCCTCAGTATCGAGTAAGCTACCAAGCCTGACGCACGCAGCATGAGCTCACAGCACTGCTGTTCAGCTTGTGACCACAGCATCGCCTAAAAATGCCATAATATACTTGTTCATGCTATTATGTAGCGATAATATTATTACAGAAGACCCCTGACTGTGATAAAACTGACCATGGGTCTGATAATAAGAGGATTGTGATGATATTTAGCGCTGTGCTCCATGGAGGGAGGAGTAATGCTGTGGGAGGGAGGGTGGTGGCGTTGTTATCTGACTGTGTGTGGCCACCTTTTATTGACTGCACTCACCATACCAGCTTAGCGGTTCGTTATGGTGAACACAAATGTAGCTACTTATATATAACGTGTGTATAGAGAGTATAAACAGCAAGAGTAGGAGGTTGGGAGCCGCCATTTTGGTGAGAGGAGCGTCGTCTGCAGGAATTATCGTGTTGTTTACTGGTGATCACGTCTTTGGGCACCATACCAGTTTACTTGTACAAGTTTGGTGAATAAAACCGGTAGATATTTATATATAATGTGTGTATATAGCGTAATAACACCACAAGCAGTATTGTTGGAGGAGAAATAGTGCGTGTGGCCTTGAGGGCGGCAGCCATCAGCTGACTGTGAGGTCCATCAGTGGCAGTGGCAGCCAGTGGCGGGCTGCCACTGCCTGCCACTGCCACTCAGCATACCAACTTAGTGGTTCGTTATGGTGAACACGAATGTAGATACTTATATATAGCGTCTGTATATAGTGAATAAAAGCAAAAACAGTATTGTGGGAGGAGAATGTGGGCGAGTCAGATGACTTGAGGGAGGGCGTGAGTGGCTGGCTGGTACACGGCGGTCACTCCTCGTTACTTTTTGACTCATAATAGCAACTTAGTGGTTCGTTATGGTGAACAAAACATGCAGATACTTATATATAACCTGTGTATATAGTGTAAAACTGACAAAGTATTTGTTCACTGTTTGATGAACATAATTGAATCAACAATATGCACACCATATTTTTGAGTACAGCGATGATTCACCCATTTCATTATATAAATATATCACACTACACACTATTGAATAATATTACAGCAAAAAACTACGAAAAATCAATCAGAGACATTGAAATAATTAGGCAATTATCTCTTTTGGCAACTCCGGCCTGACAGCTGGCGATCAACAGACCGCCTGGGACGCATGCTGAGTGAGCGCCTGTTTTGTGCCAGACTTCCCTGCCCTATAGCGGCCAATATATTCAACTTACGATTTTTTTACTATTTTTCCCGTGATCAGTGAACACAAATTAACAGGTTAGGAAGAAAAAATAATTTTTTTTTTAATTTTTTGTATGCGCCTGTGGGTGTCAAATGGTATATAGCTATGCGCCATTTAAGGGTTAATGAATGTCTATGAATGCAACATATTTCTAACATACTTATTCAGAAGTTACGAGTACAGATCATGTTTAATGAAATGATTTATATTATACCAACCAAAGCATTATTCTTACATTCTTGTACAGCCACTAGTACGCGTAGCGTTTCGGGCAAGTCCTTAACACTATCGGTCACCGGGCAGGTGCGTGGTCAACTTAGGTGTCATGCACCCGGCGTGCGGGCGAGTGCGCGGTGACACCTATATGTGTAAACTTGTTTCAGCTTTCTCACCTTAATTCTCGTGCTACGTCGCTTGTTTTGGTATCATTGTATTCGCAATTAAATTCCCTACAGGTGTGTATAAATATAATGTCCAAAAGCCTGGTGTGACTCCCAACAGCAAAGCCTAAAGTCGCAAAATTTACCCGTGAGCTCACAAAATCAGTAAAATGTGCATACCCGTTCCATTTTTCTCACCTTAATTCTCGTGCTACGTTGCTCGTTTTGGTCTCATTGTGTTCGCAATTAAATTCCCTACAGATGTGTATGAATATAATGTACAAAAGTTTGGAGTGCCTCCTCGCAGAAAAGCCTAAAGTTACCCGTGAACGGGCACCAATTTGTACACTGCAACCT
>WNGS01142304.1:11701271-11725199 GCA_020271785.1 Procambarus virginalis | reverse complement strand
CCTCACTTGTTCTAATCCTCTACAACTCTTTCACGTAAGGGAACTTAATATTTTTTTGGCATCATTATTTCCTAATTTTGAATCTATCTCCTCTTGTTCTTGAAACCAAGAAATCTTTGTTTCAAAATGTCTCATTATCTATGTCGGTGATTCCTGATCCTAGTTTTGAATGTAGTGTTCACCACACTACAGATACATATTCCAATTTTGGTCTCACAAATTACCATAAAGTCCCATCAAGATTTCTTCACCTATAATTGTGAATTATAAAGAGATCTAGGAATGGGTTTTCCTGTATATAGGAATGGTGCTTTTTCATATTAGTGTAATATATATATATAAATATTATTATATATATATATATAATATCATAATATATATAAATTATATATATATTCTATATATATCAATATTATATATATATATATATATATAATGGATATTATTATATATATATATATATTATATATATATATTATATATATAATATATATATTATATATATATAATATATATATATATAATATATATATATATATATATATATATATATATATATATATTATATATATATATATATATATATATATATATATATATCACTGTCGCCTGAGGATAACATAAAGAACACTGTGCAAGGAGCGTATGATGCACTTTCCAACTTTAGAACAGTTTTTAAATGCATTAATGATTAAATATTGAACATATTCATGACCTTAGTGAGACCAAAGTTGGAACATGCAGCATTTGTATGGTGCCCTTATCTCAAAAAGCATATCACTAAAGTAGAAAAGGTGCAAAGACATGCAACTAAATGGTTTCTGTAACTGAAAACCAAGTGCTAAGAAAAGAAGTTAGTGGCATTAAATATACCAAAGCTAGAAGATAAGAAAGAAAGAGGTGATATGATCACTACTGTACTTACAAAATAGTAACAGGAATCAACAAAACTGGCAAAGACAATTTTTTGAAAACTGCATCTTCAAGAACAAGAAGACAAAGGTTCAAACTAAGGAAATCCAAGCTGCTGAGAAAACATTAAAAAAATTTGTTTTGCAAAGAGAATAGTAGATGATTAGAATAAATGAGAAGGTGGTGGAGGCCAAACTGTCAGTAGTTTCAAAGCATTATATACCTGCTTGATGGGATTCTGGGAGTTCTACTCCCCAAGCCCAGGCCGAGGCCAGGCTTGACTTGTGAGAGTTTGGTCTACCAGGCTGTTGCTTGGAGCGGCCCGCAGGCCCACATACCCACCACAGCCCGGTTGGTCCGGCACTCCTTGAAGAAAACTATCTAGTTTTCTCTTGAAGATGTCCACGGTTGTTCCGGCAATATGTATTATGTTCGCTGGGAGGATGTTGAACAACCGTGGACCTCTGATGTTTAGATACTGTTTTCTGATTGTGCCTATAGCACCACTGTTCTTCACTGGTTCTATTCTGCATTTTCTTCCATATCGTTCACTCCAGTATGTTGTTATTTTACTGTGCAGATTTGGGACCTGTCCCTCTAGTATTTTCCATGTACAGTATATATTATTTGATATCTCTCTCATCTTCTTTCTAATACATTTGGAGAGCTTTGAGACGATCCCAATAACGACGCAGCCAATAATATGATGGAACACTAGGAAACAGGACACCACAAGCATAGCTCTCATCTGTAACTACACTTAGGTAATTAATTACCTTGTCTGTTTTTCCTAAAGCATCTTCCAAACTGGGTATCAACCTTGGAAATATTACCTTATTAAAAAAAAAAATCTTCCTGTTTAGTCTCTGCCAGGGCGAAGATATCAGATCTTTTTTAGCTGTATTATAATCTTGACTCCAATATATTGTCTATACAGTATTGCATACAGGATATTTAGGTACTGTACTGTACTTGTTACAGTACCTCCACTTTTCCTCTCCTAGTGCAACTGTCTGTCTATTGTCCCTAATGTTCCACTTCACTGGCTAATGAGGTAAAATATTCTCTCATTCCAATTCTCATTTAATAATTTTGCTTCATGAAGATTCCCTACCAGTTTTCTACATTTTCCTTTAACCACTGAACTGCACAACACGCCTGCAGGCACTCGATGGGGTGGGGGGTGGGGGGGTATAACGTGCCTCCAGGATCTTACAGGTATAGGGTATGATTCAAAATTCCCGTGGCTACATGGGGGTTCACATCAGCTTCCTCAGGGCTCTTGTAAAAAGACAACATTTTTTCCTTTAAATTGTGGGCAACATTCCCGGGCGTGAAAGCCTCAGTACATGTACTGAGAGAGCAACCAAGGCTGCCACACGCAGCATGAGCTCACAGCACTGCTGTTCAGCTTGTGACCACAGCATTGCCTAATAATGTCAAAATATATATACAACTGGTATTATTTAGCCATGATAGTATTACAGAAGAGCCTGAGTGTGATAATGACAGTGTACAATGTTCAAACATCAGTGAATCAATGTTGTTCACAATGTTCACAGCGCTAGCCACAGCACCACAGCAATATTTCGTCCATCTAGTAACCTTCAAACGACTTCTTATGTTCCTTTACAAAATAAACTTATGGTCAATTATTCATTTACAGGATTTAGTGACCAGGATTGCGATAATAGCAGAATTGTGGTGAGAATTAGCGATATGCATAGTATTGTGGGAGGAGGAATTTTGGTGAGGGAGGGAACTGAAGTAGCATCACTGTGTGGGGCAGCCACTCTTGTTTTGCTCACCATACTAGCTTAGTGGTTCACTATGGTGAACACATTTGTACATGGGTATATACAATGTGTGTATATAGTGTAATAATAGCAACAGGAATATGTTCAGAGGAGCCATTTTGGCGAGGGAGGTGGCGTCGTACTCATAGCATCGTCTGCTGGCTGCTGTGATTTATTATGCAGTGTATGGTGACCACTGTGCTGTTTGGACACAATACCAGCTCAGTTGCATAGTTATGGTGAGTAAGACATGCAGATACTTATACATAACGTGTGTAGTGTAATAAAAACAATAACAGCATAGTGGGAGGAGGAATGTTGGCGAGTAAAGTGTTGGAGGAGTGAGGGAGGGCTGGCTGGGTGTGGCAGCTCACACTTGCAGAGTTCTGAGTGTGTTAACCCTTAAGCTGCTAAGGGGGCCCGAGGAGATTTACACCCTTGTGAGCAAGAAAAAAAATTCTAAATTTTTTTTGTCTTCTAAAGATGTTAATTTGTGTTCCCCAAGCACGGGAAAAAAAAAAACGTAGGTGACATATTTTGGGCGCAATAGGCCGAGGAAGACTGGCAAAATGTGGGCATTGACAGAGCAGTCGTCAGAGGCGGTCAGCGTCACCCGAGCTGTCAGGTGGAAGTTGCCACAAAGATATTATTATCTAATTATTTCAATGTCTCTGAGTGATGTTTTCTTAGTTTTTTGCAGTAATATTATTCAATAGTGTGTAGTGTGATAGATTTATATAATAAAATGTGTGAACCATCGCTATGCTTAAAAGTACGGTGTTCATATTAGTGATTCAATTATTACATTCATAAAACAATAAACAAATAGTTTTGCTGTTATTACAATATATACACGCATATATACAAGTATCTACATGTTTTGTTCACAACCATACAACTAAGCTGATAATAGTTAGTGCAGGCACTGAGAGACATCGCTACACACACAGTCAGCTGGCGGCGGCTTTTGCTATTATTACACTAATACACACACAATATACAAGTATCTACATTTGTGTTCACCATAGAGAACCACTGAGCTGGTATGGTGAATGCAGACACTAACAGGTGGCCCCACAGTCAGTAAACGATGCTATCTCCCTCCCCCCCCTCAACATTACTCCTCCCACACAGTGCTAATTATCACAATAATCCTATTATCACAATCCTGGTCATTTTTATCACAGTCAGGGGTCATCTGAAATACAGTACTGTCATCGCTAAATAATAGCAGTGACATATTTATTCTGACATTTTTAGGCGGTGCTGTGATCACAAGCTGAACAGCAATGCTGTGGTCACAAGCTGAACAGCAATGCTGTTAGCTCATGCTGCGTGCGCCAGCCTTGGTTGCTCCCACAGTACTGTGGCTCTTACACCGGAGAATATTGCCCACGAGTTTACTTAAACATGGCGTCTTTTCACAAGAGCCCTGAGGAAACTTACGTGAACCACATATAGCCGCGGGGAATTTTTGAATCGTGCCTGGCACCCTATGGGGCATATATACGCCATGCGCACGGCAGGACATGTTACTCATAGCGTATATATACCCCATGTGCAGTTTAACCCTTACACTGCTCAGGGGTCCTGGGGACATTTACACCCCTGTGCGCAAGAAAAAAAAATTCCAAAATTTTTTTTCGTCTTCTAAACATGTTAATTTGTGTCCCCTGAGCACGGGAAAAATAGCAAAAAAATCGTAGGTCACATATTTTGGGCGCAATTGACCGAGGAAGTCTGACAAAAAGTGGGCGTTGACAGAGCGGTCGCCAGGGCCGGTCAGCGTCACCCGCGCTGACAGATGGGAGTTGCCACAAAGATATTATTACCTAATTGTTTCAATGTCTCCGATTGATTTTTTCTTAGTTTTTTTGCAGTAATATTATTCAATAGTGTGTATTGTAATATATTTATATAATAAAAGTGGTGAATAATCGCTATACTCAAATGTATGGTGTGCATATTAGTAATTCAATTATTATGTTCATAAAACAATAAACAAATAGTTTTGCTGCTATTACACTCTATACACAGGTTATATATAAGTATCTGCATATTTTGGTTACCATAACGAACCACTAAGTTGGTATTGAGAGTCGAAAAGCAACGAAGAGTTACTGCTACACACCAGCCAGCCACTCGCTGCCACTCCCTCAACACACGCACTAAACTTTCTCCCCCAACAATACCATTTGTGGTGTTATTACACTATATACAGACGTTATATATAAGTATGTATATATTTTGTTCACCACAACTGTACAGCTAAGCTGATATAGTTAGTTCAGGCACTAAGAGTCGTCGGTATACACAGCTGGCGGCTGGCGGCTCCCTCACTCATTCAAGGTCACACGCACTAAACTTTCTCCCCCAACAATACTGTTTTCAGTGTTATTACCCTATATACACATTATATATAAATATCTACATGTTTTATGCACTGTAACTGTACACCTAAGCTTGTAGTGCGCCCAAAGAGCATAGTGGCCACCCTCTAAACAGCTTGACAAATCGTGCAGACGACGTCACCTCCGTCACCCAAATGGCTCCTCCCAGCATAATCCTTTTGCTGTTATTACACTAATACACACATTATATATAAGTATCTACATTTGTGTTCACCATAGAGAACCACTGAGCTGGTATGGTGAATGTAAACAATAACAGGTGGCCACACAGTCAGTAAACGATGCTGTCTCCCGAGTCTCTCAGCATCACTCCTCCCACAGCGCTAATTATTACAACAATCCTGCTATTATCACAACCCTGGTTATTTATATCACAGTCACGGGTCATCTGTAATATTGTCATCACTAAATAATAACAGTTATATATTTATTTTTACATTTTTCGGTGATGCTGTGGTCACAAGCTGAACAGCAATGCTGATCGCTCATGCTGCGTGCGCCAGCCTTGGTTGCTCCAACAGTACTGTGCCTCTCACACCTGAGAATATTGCCCACGATTTTTTTTTTAAATGGCGTCTGTTTACAAGAGCCCTGAGGAAGCTACTGTGAACCCCGTGTAGCCGCGGGCCATTTGAATCGGGAATGGCACCCTATGGCGTATATATACGCCATGCGCACCGTGGACATGTTACTCAGGGCGTATATATACGCCATGCGCAGTTTAAGGGTTAGGAGTTAACGGTGAATGGATATAGTGTGATAGTGTATAGTGTGTAAATATGTTGTAAATATACATAAATAAACATGAAACATTGGAGATATGAGCAATATATGTGGACACATTTGTGATGCATATAACACTGTCTTTGTACAGTAGAACATCTGTACTGTCCCGATGTTAGACTCCCAGAGGCAGGCGACTGCCTCCGGGAGTCTACATCACGGGCGACCACCAAATCGTGATGTCACACGTTATTTTCTGGACCCCGTTGCAGCCAAAGTAAGTACAATTTTGATTTTGATTTTTTTTACACATCTGTGATCAGGGAAGGGTAATTAACATTTTCAAAAAACAAAATAAATTTTTTGCCAAGAATTTATTTCCTGCGCACAGGGGAGGTGCCATATTTGGAGCCCGAGCAGCACAGTGGTTAAGAGGTCTCTCCTTAACCCTTTAACTGCGCAACGCGCCTGCAGGCTCGAGTCTGGTTTGCGCAACGCGCCTCTGGGTATTTGTATTTTTCACGTTCCATTCAAAACTCCCGCGGCTACATGGGGTTCACATCAGCTTCCTCAGGGCTCTTGTAAACAGACGCCATCTTTAAAAAAAATCGTGGTCCACATTCCCGGGTGTGGGAGCCTCAGTAGTGAGTGAGCAACCAAGGCTGGCGCTCGCAGCATAAGCGCACAGCACTGCTGTTCAGCGTGTGACCACAGCATCGCCTAATAATGTCAAATATATATATAACTTGTATTATTTAGCCATGATAGTATTATAGAAGAGCCTGAGTGTGATAATGACTGGGTACAATGTTCAAATATCAGTGATTCAATGCTGTTCACGATGTTCACAGCGCTTGCCACAGCACCACAGCATTATTTCGTCCATCTAGGAATCTTCAAACAATTTCTTAGGTTCCTTTTCAAAATAAACGTATGGTCAATTATTCATTTACAGGAATTAGTGACCAGGATTGTGGTTATAATTAGCGTTGTGCGTAGTATTGTGGAAGGAGGAATTTTGGTGAGGGAGGGAGGGCGAGAATTGAGGTAGCCTCATTGTGTGTGTGTGTGTGTGTGTGGCTGCCACTCTTGTTTTGCTCACCATACTAGCTTAGTGGTTCGCTATGGGCAAAACATGTGTACATGGGTATATATAGTGTGTATATAGTGTAAGAACAGCAACAGGAGAATGTTGAGAGGAGCTATTTTGGTGAGGGATGTGACGTAATCGTAGCGTCGTCTGCTGTGTGATTTTTCATGCAGTGTATGGTGGCCACTGTACTGTTTGGAGACAATACCGGCTTACTTGCATAGTTCTGGTAAATAAAACATGTAGATAGGTATATAGAACATGTGTAATAAGAACTATAACAGTATGGTGGGAGGAGCAATGTTGGCGAGTAAGATGTTGGAGTGAGGGAGACTGGCTGGGTGTGGCTGCTCTCACTCGAGGTGTTCTGAATGTGTTCATGGCCAAATGCTCCTATTGGCCCATACGAGGCAGCTGCTATTGGCATATATGAGGCAGCTGCTATTGGCCCATTGGCCCATATGAGGCAGCTCCTATTGGCCCATATGAGGCAGCTCCTATTGGCCCATATGAGGCAGCTCCATTGGCCCATACGAGGCAGCTCCTATTGGCGAAGCAGCTGCTACGCGATATTCTGAATGTGTTGATGGTAAATGCATATGGTGTGTGACAGTGTATAGTGTGTACATATGTTGTAAATATACATAAATGAACATGAAACATTGGTGTGAATAACTGTATGATGGGAGGGGGCAAAGTTGGCGAATACAATGTTGGAGAAGTG
The DNA here is from genome assembly GCA_020271785.1 of Procambarus virginalis. Classification (NCBI taxonomy): domain Eukaryota; kingdom Metazoa; phylum Arthropoda; class Malacostraca; order Decapoda; family Cambaridae; genus Procambarus; species Procambarus virginalis. The sequence goes on along the minus strand of WNGS01142304.1, from coordinate 11,717,543 downwards.
AGGGAGGGCTGGCTGGGTGTGGCAGCTCTCACTCGCGGTGTTCTGAATGTGTTGATGGTGAATGTATATAGTGTGTGACAGTGTATAGTGTGTAAATAGACTGTATATATACATAAATTAGCATGATACATAGTAAATATGTGCTGCATATGTGTACACAAGTGTCATGCACGTAACAGTGTCTTCGGACAGTACGGATGTTTTACATCCATAATATAGTGTACGTGTTCACTATACATAGGATTAGCACGTAAAAACAAATAAAATGTATTTGGAACTGTGCGAAAAAAATGAACGAAAATATATTCGCGGCAACTCGCGCGCCCCGCCCCGAGCACCCCACCCGCCCCGGGAGCTTACGGCACGGGAGCACGGGGAATGATGACGTCACGCCCCACCTTACGGACCCCATAGCAGCCAAAGTAAGTACAATTTCGACCTTTTTTTACATAGCCATACTGAGGGAAGGGTTTTTGACACTTTAAAAAGAAAAAAGAATTTTTTCCAGAGAATTTATTTCCTGCGCACCACGGGGGTGTCATATTTGGAGGAAAACGCAGTTAAAGGGTTAAAGATAAGTTTCTCAGCCTTATCTTTTTGTAATTTTCTGCCATTTCCAAGCACGTTTGCTATCTGTTTCACTCCATTTAGTCACCCATTATGGGTGATCATTTCTCATTTTCTGATCTACGTTTTCTTCTACATTCATCAACATTATCTTTGTAGTGATCCCTTCTAATCTAAGATTTTATCAATGACCACCCTCCCTCTATCACTATACAACCTCCCTAAACACTATACACCCTGCCCCACAACACTATACACTTTCCCCCCTTCCCCAAAACACTAGTCTACGATAGTTTTATAGGACTACTATACTCCACTATATTTTTTACACACTAAGTCTGCAACCTATTCTATCCTAATCTTCGTTTATTTTTTCCTTTATTATATACATAACCAAACCATATTGTACTTATATGTAATCATTAAAACACACTGGCATCTGGCACAGTTTGCCCTGGCCATGCGATTTACCTATCCATTTTTGTGGGTATAGTATCTTCAAATATTTAATGTCAAAATATATTTTTTGGTTTCTTTTATAATCTTTTGCATATAATAATGCCTATGTATCTGCTTTATATAGAATTCGAAAGACATTAATTTTTTAAAGATTATTGATAATTGGAAATTGGCCATTTAAATTTTCTCACTGTATTTATAGAAAATGGCCATATTGGAAAGACTTATAAGTACCTTTGGACTTGGAATTAGTAGTTTAGCTTAAACTAGATTACCGGGTAATAAACGCTGGTGTTGCAATCTTTGTTAAGTTATGTCACGATTGAAACATCCATACACAGTGTTTTTGATATGTGAACAACAGTGACAAAATGTTAACGGAATTCCTCAATTTTTGGAAGCCATTATAAGAAAGAACAGACCTACAATGGCCTTTCTTAACCTTCCAAGTGTTCCCAGCCCAAACTTAATCTGGCAATAATACTAATGCAATATGATGACCATACTATAAGGAACTCATAACAGGAAAAAATTATCAATATTTAAACTAACATTAATACGGTACAGCATCAGCACAACTGTCTTGTGTACTAACATCTGCAATTTCCTTCAACTCTCAGCGTGCATACATCATTACCAACATCCTGTACCTGTTTACTAGATGCCACAAGCTGCTCCTCTAAATGGTTCTTCTTGTATAAGGAAGAGGGGGCTGTGTCCACCGGTGTATCTCGGTATGCAGACTGCAGCGCCACCCCTATCACCTCAGCTGATGATGCAGGCATCACACGCTGTGCAGTCCCACCTGTTACAAGACATTAATAATCATATGTACAGTACTATCAGGCCTGTGCAGATGATGAGTCACAATATGATGACAAACCACACACCAGAAGACGAGGTGCAAAGACACGCTACTAAGTGGCTCCCAGAACTGAAGGGCAAGAGCTACGAGGAGAGGTTAGAGGCATTAAATATGCCAAAACTAGAAGACAGAAGAAAAAAGAGGCGATATGATCACTACATACAAAATAGTAACAGGAATTGATAAAATCGATAGGGAAGATTTCTGAGACCTGGAACTTTAAGAACAAGAGGTCATAGATTTAAACTAGCTAAACATAGATGCTGAAGAAATATAAGAAAATTCCCTTTCGCAAACAGAGTGGTAGACGGTTGGAACAAGTTAGGTGAGAAGGTGGTGGAGGCCAAGACCGTCAGTAGTTTCAAGCGTTATATGACANTGAGGGAGGAAGAATTCTAAGCTTGCTGTCAGGAGTCACAATTTATCTTCCCTGTACCCGTGTTTTAAAAAAAAATAAAAATACTCAAGTATTGGTTGAAATATTAGATATCTCTAAATGTGAGAATAAACATATACAAAGCTATGTATAAGAGCCATGGTCCCATCCAACATTAAAATTGGAACACAAACCCATGAGTCAATAAAAATTGTACAAACTATATCTGTAAGAAAAAATGGATTCCACTTACTACAATAAAACGGAACAATATAGGCCACTGTATAAATTAAAGTACCGAATCTTACACACATTTAAGTTGCAGACACAAGCCCCTTTATCTTGAGGCGCTATTAAGTGTAAACTTTTGTATCAGGGTGATATATAAAAATTTTGAGCTATGGAAAAAATAGCTTACTGATCAACCAATGGCTTTGTCATTGCCACACACATAAGCAACAATACTGCATGTGGAATTTGACTGCAATGCACAAAGAATTTGAACATAATTATTGACCATCTGAAAAACAGAATTTTGAAACAAAGAATTACTCAATATTAGTGTGGCACAATTCAGGTTAAGGTGTCTTGTCCTCAAGGCTGACTTATTTGTGCCCAAATAAATGCTATTACACTACTTGTCAAGGTGGCTCATGCAAAGTTTCCTTCAGAACATTATCTGCATCAGAAAATCAAATTCACTTAATCTTAGACCATATAGCTAGTCCTGTAATTTTCCATTTGTTTTCTCCTTCTGCCTTAAATTAAGTATTACCATTTTTATATATTCATAACCCTGAAATTCTTAGTTTATGTTATAACCTCACAATTTTTCCACTTACCAAACTCCTTGCTCTATACCTTGTCTGTTTGCTACATAACTCAATTACAGCAATTTTCCATTATTATAAGAGCAATCCAATCCAAATCACTTTCATTAAATACCATTCAAAATTAAGCCTATCATACTGCATCAAGTAACCAGTCACTGATATATCTACTCACTGTGTCAAAGATTGTAAGACCAGCAGGAACCGTATGCACCAGAACCAGATGCTCTTATCTTGCTTTGAAGTATTAGTTAGAGAAACCTTAAGAGGGCAGCATTTGTCTTGAAAAATCCACTATCTCATGCTTTTCTTACAGCAAACAAACCGAGTCGTTCATCCAGTCTACTCATTCCAACACTGGGCCCCTGAAACTTTCCATCTCTACCTGATAGTGACAGGACAACAGGTTCCTTCATCTACTGCTCTATAGCAGAAATGGAGAACTGTAACCTGGAACAGTTAGAATTGTCCTTCCCGACAGGAAACAAAAGGGCTGAGAACCATCATCTAGTATTGCTTTTCTCCTTATAGAGCATGCTTCTACACTAGAACTTGGTGGAAAATATATAAGCTTGTCTTGTTTATGGCACTCGCCAACACTTTTCACTGCTCTGAAACAAAAACACCAACAAAGGTGTTAGGATTTATTGCCAAAATGCATCATAAAATTCACACTGCATGCCATGTCTCCAACAGAGAAACATTTTATGATTTGATGTTGGTAATACCCGAGATAAAAACCTGCCCTGTTGCCAGCAGACAAAGAGTGCCAGGTACTAAGAAACCAGTTACTAGGACATTTATATTCCTCATAGAACAGGGCAAATTTCAATTTCACTAATCTAAGGATATAAACAACTAGTTATTTATCTAAATTCCCTATTCCTAATGCACTATTAGTACATCTGCACCTTCAGTTAATTATGAAAACTCACACGAAAGATACTAAAAACATTACTTCGAAGGGTGTTCTGTTCCTCTAAACCTAACTTTATGAAAAAACAAAACAAAAAAAGTTACAGTAGGCTAGATACACACATCTAAATATGCCTTCCTCTTCAAGTGTCTCGTGCAACTATCAAAACCCAAATATTCAGTCATCATACAAGTACAAAGGTATTCTTAACACTGACTTGGCTCACGCATGTAATAGGTCAATGTCTTAAAAACAAAAAACAAAAAGTGGTTATACAGCAGATATAGAGAGAGAGATATAGCTAGCTCTGAAAGGAAATTAACAAGACAAAGAAATGACAAGGTACAAATTAGAAGTGAACACAACAAAAAAAAAAATAATCAAGAGTAGACGTAATACAATAATCAAGTGTTGAAATAATACAGGTATACTGAGAGAAGAAGACAAACAGTATGTTGTCAAATACTGGCAGCTGTTGTGTTCCACGACACTGTACAAGATTAATACAAACAAAATGAAAGAACAACCAAGGACAGACAGCTTCATTTTAATCAGGAATTACGTTATTAACCTAAACCATGAAAATTGAACAAACAAAAATTAGGAAAATACTCAGGTGTACAGTAATAAACTAATAACATGGGTATAACTGAAAAAGTCAAAATGATTGAAGCAGTGAAAACTCGAGGGAAGTAATGTGTAAGAAATATAAACAAGAACCATTTCCAAAAACTTGCACCTACCAGTGGCTAAAAATCAGGGATTCATCAACATCCCAAACAAGTGCATGGTATATTTCTGTCATCAATACGTCAGAAAGAAACAGTTAATTAGGTTCTGAATATTGTGACGGAATGCATATTTGCGTACAGCTTTTAGCCTAGCGGAAAAATTCTCATTACAAATTAAGACACGCCAATAAACAACATTAGAAATGTTATTAAGTGGTATGCAGCAGTTCATTTTTATATTCCAATCTATCCTACAAAAAATACTTTTTATTCCTTTACCTTTTCTTGCTTCCATACTTCTACTTCCCTCCGTTTGTTTACTGGTTTCCTTGGTTCAATTACCGATAGCCAGTCCTCATTCTTTTTTGCATACATTTTCATTTCATCAAAGTGCCAACAGCTGACAAATGGTTCACTACGTACAGTTAGCTGAAAAACGTGCTGAATTCTTTCAAACACTGCTACTGGGTTTTGACATGTGCGAAGATGTTCACTGATTAAGGTGGGTAAGGATGAATCTTCATGAGTCACCCTTTTAAATGTAAGAGAAAGTGTGTACAAGTTAGATCAACCACAAAAATGTATATTTACAAGTATAATTACTGCAAGAGTTGATAAATTATTTTTAAATAATGAAGCAAAGAATTAACTAGGAAAGGCAAATCAAGAAGTGAAAAAAGAAACAAAAGAAATGTTAGGGATAGATCAGTTTAAAAAGATTTTCAAGCACAAATGAATAAATCAGAAAATTAGACATTGAAGGAAAAGTCTAAATTAAATCAATGTTTTGAAAATTAAACATCTAAGTACCTGTTCTTGATTAAAAGATAATGAGCAATGCTAATTAGCTTATTTTTGTAAATACGTACACATCTACAAAACACACATACCTAACCTTAACCATCAGTCTTCTCTAAACTCATTCCCTTAAAAACAGCTCAAATACCCTCTAGCTTTTCTTCGTGTATTATCGTGTACCGTGTTACGGAGACATTAAGCAACATCACTTCCCGTAGAACAGACTTAGCAAAAACACAGTATGCCACAAGGGCATCAAATTTACACAATCATTTACAAACTTTTCATACAACGTTTACAAACCCTTCAACACAAGACACACAATTAAACAAATACCTGTACTTCACTGGAGAAGCCGAAATCCTTTACGATCTTGTATTCTTCCAAACTAGGCTTAAGATTTAATTTCCAGATTGCAGCCAAATACCTCACTCAGAAATAACAATCTGCAATGAATCTACCTCAGAACCAAGAAACTATCCTTGCAGTTGATTAAAATCTTTTGTTTCATAGTTGCTGCGTATTTGACAGATTTCCAGCCAACCTCAAGGATAATTTATCTGGTGTCCATTCCAGCACTACTGGTAGAAACTGGACCATTTTCCAGAACTACTGGTATACACTGGACCGTGCATGCCAGAGCTACTGGTATACACTGGACCGTGCATGCCAGAGCTACTGGTATACACTGGACCGTGCATGCCAGAACTAATGGTATACACTGGACCGTGCATGCCAGAGCTACTGGTATACACTGGACCGTGCATGCCAGAGCTACTGGTATACACTGGACCGTGCATGCCAGAACTAATGGTATACACTGGACCGTGCATGCCAGAGCTACTGGTATACACTGGACCGTGCATGCCAGAGCTACTGGTATACACTGGACCGTGCATGCCAGAGCTACTGGTATACACTGGACCGTGCATGCCAGAGCTACTGGTATACACTGGACCGTGCATGCCAGAGCTACTGGTATACACTGGACCGTGCATGCCAGAGCTACTGGTATACACTGGACCGTGCATGCCAGAGCTACTGGTATACACTGGACTGTGCATGCCAGAGCTACTGGTATACACTGGACCGTGCATGCCAGAGCTACTGGTATACACTGGACCGTGCATGCCAGAGCTACTGGTATACACTGGACCGTGCATGCCAGAGCTACTGGTATACACTGGACTGTGCATGCCAGAGCTACTGGTATACACTGGACCGTGCATGCCAGAGCTACTGGTATACACTGGACCGTGCATGCCAGAGCTACTGGTATACACTAGACCGTGCATGTCAGAGCTACTGGTATACACTGGACCGTGCATGCCAGAGCTACTGGTATACACTGGACCGTGCATGCCAGAGCTACTGGTATACACTGGACTGTGCATGCCAGAGCTACTGGTATACACTGGACCGTGCATGCCAGAGCTACTGGTATACACTGGACCGTGCATGCCAGAGCTACTGGTATACACTGGACCGTGCATGCCAGAGCTACTGGTATACACTGGACCGTGCATGCCAGAGCTACTGGTATACACTGGACTGTGCATGCCAGAGCTACTGGTATACACTGGACCGTGCATGCCAGAGCTACTGGTATACACTGGACCGTGCATGCCAGAGCTACTGGTATACACTAGACCGTGCATGTCAGAGCTACTGGTATACACTGGACCGTGCATGCCAGAGCTACTGGTATACACTGGACCGTGCATGCCAGAGCTACTGGTATACACTGGACTGTGCATGCCAGAGCTACTGGTATACACTGGACCGTGCATGCCAGAGCTACTGGTATACACTGGACCGTGCATGCCAGCTCTATAGGCAGAGACTGGAATATTCAGCTGGTAGTATCCCAGATTATATCAGCTTTCAACTCACAAAACATATGTAGTTTCATGAATTACAATACCAAATCCCCTTGACCTCGTCAAAAGAATGCGATGCAGCAAAGTAACCTTACGCTTCTGGTGTTTCAGTCACTTGAGGAATTACTACACGACGTTTCCCATTTTCTTACACTTGCACAAAACTGGTTTCAGTCCGCTTACTCTGCAATTACTCACCTCCATTGGTTTTAATTCTGATATAAACAAAAACAAACAAACAAAAACAAAAAAATGCATTCATTATATATACATTTTAGTAGGTTTGAGATATAAATTGTCATACTATATGGAAAATCACGGCTGAACTTTATTGTAGTACAGTATTGCATAGTAGTTAGTTTGATGATGAACACAAAATCCTGAGCAAGTTAATCTTTAACTTCATGACAAAATATGCAGTGAAGAACCTGCATGAGCCACCTTGTTATAGTCTAGAGAACTACATACACGACGAAAGTAGAAAGACAACTATTGATATATTACAAATCAAAGAACTAAAAATACAGATTAGGCTTCATCTGGCAAAGCAGCACATGAACAGCTTCTATAGAAAATTAACCACTAAAAATTTATCCAACAATAGTACATCGAAAACAGCNTAAATATCTACATATGTTCACTATAGCGAACCACTAAGCTGGTATGGTAATTACAGTCAATAAAAGGTGGCCACACACAGTCGGAAGACACGCCACCTCCCTCCGTCCCTCAGCATTGTTCCTCCCACCATGGAGCACAGCGCTAAATATCACCACAATCCTGCTATTATCAGAATCCTGGTCAGTTTTATCATTCGAGGGTCTTCTGTAATATTATTATTGCTAAATAATAGCATGTACATACTGTATATATTTTGACATTTTTAGGTGAAGCTGTGGTCACAAGCTGAACAGCGGTGCTGTGAGCTCATGCTGCGCGCGCCAGCTTTGGTGGTTCACTCGGTACCGAGGCTCTCACACCCGGGAATGTTGACCATGATTTTTTTTCTAGGTGGTGTCTGTTAACTATCGGTCGAGGCTGGACTATAGCTGTCCCTATCCCTCGCGGAGTATTTAAAATCTAGAGCTAGACACTCAAACGTCTATTGATGTATTGTGCGGTATCGGTAAAGTTACTCCCATCAGCTATACTGTGGTGCCTCGGGTTACGAACGTTCCTGTTAATGAACTTTTCGGGTTATGAGCAGAATTTGTTCGGAAAATTTGAATTGGGATACGAACTTTGCATCGGAATATGAGTTTGTTCATACGCGTACGGCCGACCTAGCGCGTGGTAGCACGGCGATTGCGCCTCAGTTTATCAGTGCCTTGCGCCCAGTGGCTATCCCGCTTGAAGTCTTCACAAGAATTTACCGTTTTTTGTCGGATTTTTGGCTTGTTGACAAAAACTCGTTGACAAAGCCTGGTAAGAAGTGACTCAAAGAACCCTGATCTCTGGCTGGAGAAAATTGTGGCCTGAATGTGTGACAGAAGTAGACTTTGAGGGGTTTGAGCCTGTAAATGAAGTGCCTATTGTTGAGGAAATTGTTACTCTTGAGCCGGAAAATGGGCTTGGAATTGGATGGTGCTGATGTGGAGGAGTTGGTGGAGGAACACAACGAAGAAATGACCACCAAAGAACTCCAAGCCCTTGAAAAGGAGCAGCAACAAGAGGCAGCTGGTCCTTCCTCAACAATTAGGAAGTGGTGTTAGATGTGGGAAGAAATGCAATCTTTTATTGAAACGACTCACCCAGAGAAAGCTGTAGTAGGCCATTGCATCAATCTTTTCAATGACAATGTGATGCCTCGCTACAGACAAATGTTGCAAAGAAGGGAAAAACAATCTTCAGTGGATTGTTTTGTTGTAAGAAAATCAAGCAGAGAGCCACAACCAGGACCTAGTGGTATGCAGGCAAAATGTGCCAGAGTGCACTCCTGAAAAATCTTTACTGCCTGGTGTTATAATGGAAAGGGACTCCCCTTCCAAAGAGTAACACCTCTCCTCCTCCCCCCTCCTCACCATCTTCCATACGCCAACAGGAGTCATCAGCAAGGGTAAGTAATAACTTTAACATACTTTTGTAGTGTAGATTTCGGTGAATTAGGTATAAAATTTACTTGAAGTGAAGTTTTGGGGAAGTCAGGAACGGATCAATTCATTTCCAATTATTTCTTATGGGGAGATTAGCTTCGGTTTATGAACCTTCTCCAGAAATGGATTAAATTCTTAAACCGAGGTACGCTATTGGGTATAATGGGAGCCGGTCGGCTGAGCGGACAGCACGCTGGACTTGTGATCCTGTGGTCCCGGGTTCGATCCCGGGCACCGGCGAGAAACAATGGGCAGAGTTTCTTTCACTCTATGCCCCTGTTACCTAGCAGTAAAATAGGTACCTGGGTGTTAGTCAGCTGTCACGAGCTGCTTCCTGGGGGTGGAGGCCTGGTCGAGGACCGGGCCGCGGGGACACTAAAAAGCCCCGAAATCATCTCAAGATATACCCATGTATATGTATTGCACAGTCTAAGGGTTAAAGAGGGCCAGGTTCTGGCCCTTGGTGCCCAGTAGGCTTACAATGACTCAAGGGACTGGCATGAACTTAATTAGGTAGCTAGTACCAACATTAGACCCGTCCAGAAAAAAAATGAAAACTTACAAATGCATCAATTTTGTTTAATTTGATCTAGGCAAATAGATACTATACTGTACCTGGAAGCAAAGTTAATTAAGAAGTCTTTAAGACAAGAATAAAAACCTTACCTTAAACAATGATTTGGAAGACATTAGGATGCACTATAATTCCAGATAAAAAACAAAATTTTAGTTCCAGAAGTGAACTTGTTAGCTTTGGAAATACAGAAACTCCATTAGATAAGGTTGTTGCAATTTATGACTCAATCTACCCTACAGCAGTCACCAGATAAAACTGAAATTAGCCAAATTAAAATGTTTGCCAGTAGACAACTTTAAAAATATAATTGAATTCCTGAAATATATGCACAAATGCATTTAATGTAATGCATTTGTTAAAAATTAATATATTTTTCTAATCATTGAGAAATTTTTGTATCTCAATTAAGGTGGACCAGTCCCTGAGAAACATGGCAATTCATGCAAATCACCATACGTCTGCCACACAACCATTCTTGCCTCAACTTGCTCTCGTGTAAAATCACAGTCTTGTCATTTTTGGGTTTGTGTTACATAATGTCAAAAAGGATGAGTGAATGGAGGCAAAAATGTCACACTGACGAATTAGCAAAGAAGCGAGAGCAGTGAACAAAATGTTGAATTATAGCAGTGGGAAATGTGTGTTTGTAGTCACAGTGAGAGTGGATAATAAACATGAGAGGGATTAGAGAATGCACTTTGCTTCATCAATACTCTTTATAAGGGAAAAAGGGAGGTAAACAACATGCTTTTACCGCATCAAAGAGCCGTCAAGCCCTGGCCACTGCCTCTTCTCACCTCTCTAAAACTCTTGCTTCTACATAAACTTTGCCCTGCACCTCTCCCTTTTCTCCCAGGGCTTTTTCTATTTTTACAGCCAAAGATCACAACCCATCTTTAAACCATCACTATCCCTGATTTACGGTTGTGGCAGAACTGTCAAACACCCCGTGGTGGAATGATCATAGCTTGCTGTCTCGACTATAAAGGAAAACGAGGAGGCTAGTATGGACACCAATCTCTTTCTTATTCACTGAGGGAAACGTGCCATCCCTCTGTCCTCCACATATCAAAATAAAACAACACAATAATGGTTATTATGCAGTTATGTACCAGTGTTCAACCAAGAAACAGAAGGTTTAACCGTATTGTCTAATTTCAAACCAAATTGTCGAAGTTCAATAATACTTGCATTCATATTCATTTATTTCTATTCTATTAATAAAACCTTTAAAGACCCAAAATGTAATTTTCTATCCACTTCACTAAATGTGAAATCTAGCAGTTTTAACGTTTTATCAGTAGAATCTTTAATGGGATTCAAGTTTCAAAGTCTGAACCAGTTAAACACTTACCTAACCTACCTCCAACAGAAACTTATCCTGGCAGTTGACTGTAAAATCTGTCAAATATGATGCAGCATTGAAACAAAAGATTTTATTGTCAATTCCAAAGATATTTTCCTGCTTTTAAGATAAGTGAAGTAAGAATTCATTTGGCTCAAAGGTGAAACTCTGGCCAAAATTGCACAACTTGTAACGCCAGCAATAGAAAACCCACAGTAACAAACAACATTGATTACGATACAAGATTTTAATTTTTAATAAAAGTAATGTACCAATAAGATTGTTATGTCAGTATCTTTCAGTACTTAGTGACAACCCTTGCTTTCTGAGCATTGCACAAATTGGCTGACATGCACTGAACAAATGCTCATTGGTTGAGCTGCCACTTCTACACTTAACTCACCACTTCCCACAAGGTAAGTAATGTGACCAAAATAAAGGGCCGGGAACTCAATAATATTTACCAAAAATAGAAAAATATTGAATTCATTAAATTCTTCTGGCCTATAACATCATTGCCGTGAAAATCTTGCCAAATATGTTAAACAATAAATATTTTACAAATAAATCAGCCACCCTCCCTGACTGCACAACCCAAAGAGCCAGAGCTCAACTTCACCGAGTGCAAATAGGCGAGTCCACACGTTTGCTTTCGTCCTTGCTGTCATATGTAATTGATTTCTAACAATAGGATTTTTTTTGCCCAAAAAATCAGAAAAGTATATACTATACATGTTTTATGCCCACCGGCAACATTTGATTGCCTCTGTGTGGGGCTCGTGTAGAGTGAAAAAACCACTAGCTCAGTCACTACGGGTGTTCCAAAGAGTGTGGAGGTGCGACACGTTATTCCATCGCTGTCCTGTCACATCCCTTCTTTTCTTGTTTCATCGCTCGAATTTACAATGCCTTACGTGTTGAAGGGAAATAAGAAGGAAATAATGTTACATGCCTTACAAATATGAATAAGAAGACAAAGCCAGGTGAGAAGCACGTGATAGCAGCCAGCATTCCAACACTAATGACGTCAGTGGTGCACGCCCGGCCTCGCCACCTCCCACTGCCAACTATGATGGTTCACTACCAGGTACTGTACCTGCTGACACTTAACTGCCAGGCACTGCCATGGAAGCTGACACAGTGCCAACCATTTCTGATGTGAATGAGGACCAGATGAGGGCCTTATCACCTATATATTGGCAATAAAATTACTAAATTGTTTGTTTTTTAAATCCAAGCACCCAAATATTACTGCAGTCCATTTTCAATAATAGTTACATGTATCAGAACAGAGATCAATATGTGATGTAAGCCATAATAAAGTCAATGCTGTGAAATGTAATGCACAGATTGAATGAATGTACAGATTCAGTAAATGTGAAATTCCACTTTTTTTTCTTGACTGTTTCAAAAGATATTGACCTACAACTTTTGCATATTCTAGTATTACTGATCAGCAATAGTGACTGAAACTTAAAGGAAAATCCATAAAGTAGAACGACCTTAATTACTGTCGTGACTTCAACTTCGGGCATTTGCATGAACAACATTTACAACTTCGAGACTTCAAAAATATAATTTTCTGATCGATTCTCATAATTTTTACATATTACTGCAAGTGCAAGTTCTTTGTTCTAAAACCTCAATTATTTGTATGCTCGTGTTATGATGTTGCTTCATTAGGAAAAGTGGGAGCCTTTACAAAAAAAAAAAAAAAAAAAAAAAAAAAAAAAAAAAAAAAAAAGTTTCAGGAAGTTTGAGAAAATGAGTTCCCGGCCCCTAAAGCCCAGGTGAACCCACCAGTGATGTTTTGATCTAGATATTTCACTACTGGCTCAATAACAAGATATTTCATCATTCCAAATGAAAAACTCACATCTCTGGAAAGTATTGTGATGCTGGCAGTAGGTAATCTAAAAGGTTTTGCAGTAAGTTTCATGATCTGTTCCTTTGAGCAAATCATGCAAGTCCTGATCATAGAGGGAAGAGGCAGCCACAAACTGGCTACATCATGGGTAGTGGGCACTCACGGTTGGCACTAGGCTTCTCCTTACGGGCACAAATTCTTCCTTTATTGAAGAAAAACGTTTTTAAAGGATATTCACGTGAAAATGAGTAGATAACATATCCCATCCATTCCTTATGCCTCTGTGTGCGCTTCCATCTCAAACACTTCTATTCTCAGCTTCGTGCCAGAAAGCCATTCAGGAACAAACACTTCCTGACTATGCCATCGGATGTTTGTACGCCTGCTACCTGCCACCTCTTCGGCAAGCGCAGACTGAATATGCACAAAAGGAAATCCTAGTAATCTGAGCTGCACCTTGGCCTTCCAGACCAGGAGGCTGCTATTTAATTTCATGTTCTGCCCTTTATGTTAGATCCTGCTGAATGCACTTTGACTTGGGAGACCTGTAGCAGCAATCTGGCAACTGGTCAGGCTTTCCTGATGAAAGGCAAAGATGGCTAATCATTTTCCAGCGATGTTTGGAGACTCCAGTCATGTCTGAACAGAAAAATATGAGTGATCAGTGAGTGAACAAGAATTATTTTAGACTTCAACAAACAAAAATTGGAGCTGAAATTAATTTGTGTTCAAATCAGCACAGGCATTTTCTGCATTAAAGAAAGGTGAGCGAGATGGATATAACTCACTGTTGAACAGATCTTAAAGATTTTCTGACCCTAAAGTTCAAGAGCAGCACCAAAAGAATTAGACAAGTTGTGAACACAAAACCAAACTTTTATCATCCTACAACTTGGTCCACAAATGAGTGAACTGACACTTGAGAACAATTCATTGATAATACAATTCCCCCTGACCACTACTGTGAATTCTGTAACTGATATTTGTTGTATCTGGTAGAATCCGAGATTCTAACTGCTACCACATGACGTGCGTTACCAAAGCAGTAAGCTTCCACAACTCCCCTGCTTCACACTACATTAAACACTGTCACTGTGCACTACACACATACCACCACATTACTTCTGCTAGCAGTCATGTGTACCTAAACTGCAGGATGTTGCGTCCATTCCATAATATTTATACTGTCAAGTCAACATGAACAGGATGACAAGTACTGAGAGCATTAGTCACTGGATACACATAAGACCCATAACTGGAAATAAACATTCTTTCCATTGAAGTCGCCACATTAGGGTTGGCAAGCGAATGTTTTAACAAATCCAAGTGTTGTTCATTTTGTTGAAAATGTGTAGTTGTACTAGTTACTTATGCCTCAATTTATGATGATGAAATAAACTACTTCAGTACTGTATACCTAAAACTTAAAACCTGCTAATCAATCAATGCTGACCTAAAATGCAGTATAAACATAAAGTGGCTGGCCGTACTTAAGTGTGCAAAGTGTATATATGCAGTAATTAGAGAAGCACTTATACTGCCTTATAAGACCAATACTTGAAATCATTTTCTTTTTTAGACATTAGAACTCATTCATCCTTAATGTTTGGTTATAGTCACATGTGGATTAACTGGGGGGAAAAGTAGTTATAATTACATATTGATTTGAAGATATTATTGTCTGGTCTTTATACCCATGACACAAATATGGACACAACACCTCTGTATGGGTATAGAGAAGCTTACCTCGACTCAGATGCTATCATCATTTCATCACTGCTTACTATGCAAACGCGGTCATTACCACGTTACTATACCAACACGGTAATCGTCAAAATGTCATCGATTATATTTATATACCGATTATGTTCATATTGATCTCTCAACTTTATATGGTTCTAATGAAGAATACCATAAGAACAAAAGAAACTGTAGAAGGCCAATTGTAAATTATGTACTTGTATTAGAAATATACTGTACACACAATATATATACATACAAACACACTTTGTATATACACATATTGTAGGTCTACTATGTTATCCATAGGGTCAGTGATGTACTCAATTCATGTTTTTGTAAATTAGACATAAATCTAATTATTCAACATAAATACTGTAGTGAATGAAGTAGTAAGTGTAGAAACACCCAAGTCAACATTTGGAACCATTAGCCACATGCAGCAGTGCCAATACAACTAATATTTGGCCCCTGACCCATGCTGGTCCAGCCCACCACCCAACAACCTTCTACAGCTCGCAAAACCAGTCAAAATGCAGACATTTTGTTTATTTCCACTTTTCCCTACATTTCCAATCAAATTAATAATTCTAAAAGGAAAAATATTTTGTAGGAATTTTTGTATTTTTTTAATGTGAGCAGACATGCAGGTACACAACTGTATTTTCATCATGGCACTTTATGGGTCAAGCTATAGTAATGCCTCGCATGATCTCAGTGGTTTGTAAAATTAATGACATAATAAATTAGTAACACTCAATATTAAAATAAACAAACCACAACTATGCCTGCAAAATTCACTAAATGAAACTGCTAAAGCACTACTCAGCAGAGAATGCTCGTACTGCTTAAAATAAAAAAAAAAAGATTAGCTATTCTTCACAGTTACC
The DNA here is from genome assembly GCA_020271785.1 of Procambarus virginalis. NCBI lineage: Eukaryota > Metazoa > Arthropoda > Malacostraca > Decapoda > Cambaridae > Procambarus > Procambarus virginalis. The sequence continues at coordinate 11,701,609 of WNGS01142304.1, read as the reverse complement.
GAGTCTAGGAGTGGTTCAGGAGAAAAGTCTTGCATTTCGAACATGATGAGTTTGAAACTTTGAACAGAATCACGAGTGCATTAGAATTGGATACCTCTCTGCAGAGGACAAAACGTGTCAACATATTAAAGATATCCTGCTTAAAACTTAGGTTAGGAGGCACGACCAGAAGAGAAAATTCAATACTAGAAAGCACAATGAAAATAATGTAGAGGAAGTGGTGGTAGAAGGAGTGTAGGGTTGGGTGGGAGTGTAGGGGTAGTGGGTAGTGGGGGTGGGAGTGTGTGGGTAGTGGGGGTGGGAGTGTGTGGGTAGTGGGGGTGGGAGTGTGTGGGTAG
>WNGS01142304.1:11653754-11678102 GCA_020271785.1 Procambarus virginalis | reverse complement strand
AAAACCCCGCCGACCGGATGGGAGGGAGGGTCACCAGGGAGCTCCGGGGCTCACCCAGAAAAATGGCGTTTCATTACATTCAACGCTGGTTTTCTGTGGGGAGCCCCTACGGCTCCCTGGAGCTACATACCCAAAGATAAGGAAAAAGGGGACATACCGGGAGGGCGGCGGCCACAAACTCCACAACGTGAAGTCGAGACAACTGACCGCAACCTGCGATCCAAAGCAACACAAGAACGCCGAGGAGCGGGACGTTCACCAATTAACGTGGCGGCCAGGACCCTGTTCGATTTCCAAAAATCCACGCGCCCGAATATGTGCCCAAGACATATTACCAAACACAGCAGCCAAAGCCGCAAACATCCTAACATCATGGGCGCGAGGATAGACCGCAGGCTGGCTAGACTTAATAACCTGCTGGGGACAACCTGGGAGACCCGAGCCCAGGAACAGGGAACGAGGGAAACCGGATCAACCCAAAGCGCATCTCCAGCCACCCTGGTGAAGCATGCAGGTAACGGCGAAGCGCCGCAACAAGACAACACATGATGCACCCCCGGCCGAACCAACCAGGCATCAATGACCCATGGACCCCTCCGGAAAGCAGCCGTCCCGTTCTTCGCCAGAACAGATGGAGAAGGCTGCAAAGGGACAAACCTACCCCCAGGACCAAAAGAGCAGAAGCCCCTGTGCCAGAGGAGAGCATGAAGCTCCCCTACCTGGCCCCCCAGAGGCCAATGCCAACAAAAACAAAGCCATGGAAAAACAATCAGGAACCGAAGGGGCCACCACAAACCGAGGAGTGGAAAGATAGGAGAGCACCCTGACCAAGGACCAGGACGGCTCAGGAGGTGCATGAGCAGGCCGGAGGTGAAACATAGCACGGTAAAGCTTACTAAACGGGGCGGATGTAACGTCTACCCCGAAAGCTAGCTTGAGCGGCTCCGCCAGCGCCGCACGATACGAGGCGACAGTATTAGGCATCAAATGACAGTCCTGAACAAGCCAAGAAAGAAAGACAACCTACAAAGAGCCAGAAAATGGCGAAAAGAACGCCAGGAAACTCCATACTGATGCCGAAACAAAGCTCTCAGGTGGGATACCATCAATGAAGCCACCTGATCACCATAGAAGCGTGATACACCCATGTCAAAATGACCAGACGCGAAGAGCAGAGGAGAAGGTCGAACCAGCCTCGTACCAGATCGGACCGACCTGCTGAAAAAGGCGGAGCCGCGGGAAACGTCCCGGGTTCAGGCACCGAGTCAAAAGCACCGGAAACCAAGGCTGGCCAGCCACCAAGGGGCCACAAGGACTACACTCCCTGGGAATGTCTCCAACGAACCAGAACCCGAAGCAACAGCTGGACCGAGGAAAGAGGCACAGGGAACCCCACCTAGACCAGTCCCGCCGAAAGGGCATCCACCGCGAACGCTGCGCAGTCGGGGAAGGGCGTCACACACCGGGAGACGCCGAGACCACACCGACGCGAAGAGGTCCACATCTGGGAGACCGTACATCTGGCAGATCCAACGAAACGAGTCGTTCGTCCACTCCGTGGTCAGGGGAGGGAAGCGAGACAGACCGTCCGCCAGAACGTTGGACACTCCCCGACGTGAACCGCACGGAGAGCCAAACCCCGAGAATCCAGCAGAAGAACCACTCGAAGGGACCAACCCCAAGATCTAAAGACCGAAGAGAACCCCCGCGGTTCAGGCAATGAACACTGGAGAACAGTCCAATTAGAGGTGAATGTCAATCCCCGAGCGACCCGAATCCACCGAAGCGTGAACCAGACAGCTGCGAACTCCCGAACCGTGCTGTGAGCCCGATGGAAGGAAGGACCCACCGTCCCTGGCCTGCCTGGTGAGCACTGGTCACAAAACCACAGCCGAGAGACGACGCGTCCGTGAACACATCGAGCAAGGGCTCGGGAAGGCGCCAAGGCACCAAACCCCGAAAAACCCCGAAGAGGAAGCCGGTGACGCAGCAACCGACATAAGACCCCTGGAGGACGAACCCAACGATCGCAGAGAGGCGGAAAGGACATCCCCGAAGGAACCAAAACAGACGCCGAAGCCAAACCCGACCCGGCGGGTAGACTAGCACGGCGAAATTCAGACTCCCGCACAACCGCTCAAGCAACCGCTGAGCAACCCGGGACCTCCTCATGCACAGCCGAAGGCGGGACCACAGCCGCAGTAACACTTCTGGAGGGAAGACAATGAGTGGCCCAATAGCCCTAACAAGGCCAGGCCCGAACCCGGGATGGACGAGGGGACAGGGGAGTGGAAAATGGTGGGAGGAATGGTGGGGAGGACAAGGGACGGGGAAGTGGGGGGATGATGGGGAGGATGAGGGGATGGGGAGTGGGGAATGGTGGGGAGGACGAGGGGACTGGGGGATGGTGGGGGAAGACGAGGGTACGGGGAGGGGAATGGTGGGAAGGACAAGGGGACAGGGGGAGTGGGGAATGGTGGGGAGGACGAGGGGACAGGGGACTGGGGAATGGTGGGGGGGGGACGAGGAGACGGGGGAGTGGGGGGATGGTGGGGATGACAAGGGGACGGGGAGTGGGGGATGGTGGGGAGGACAAGGGGACGGGGGGCGGGTATGGTGGGGAGGAAAATACATGGAATCACAGCATCTCCATAACCCCGGACAACATGGTTTCAGAACAGGGTGCTCTTGCCTGTCGCAGTTGCTGGACCACTATGATATGGCATTAGATGCTATGGAAGACAAACAAAACGCTGATGTAATTTACACAGATTTCGCAAAAGCTTTTGATAAATGTGACCATGGTGTTATTGCCCATAAAATGCGCTCAAAAGGAATTACCGGAAAAGTAGGCAGATGGATCTACAATTTCCTGACCAACAGAACCCAATGTGTAATAGTCAACAAAATAAAATCCACCCGTCAACCGTTAAGAGCTCAGTCCCCCAGGGTACTGTGCTTGCTCCAGTACTTTTTCTCATCCTCATATCGGACATAGACAAGAGCACAACCTATAGCACTGTATCATCCTTTGCAGATGACACTAGGATCTTCATGAGAGTAGGCAACATAGAGGACACGGCGAACCTCCAGTCAGATGTAGATCAGGTCTTTCTATGGGCTACAGAAAATAATATGGTGTTTAACGAAGACAAGTTCCAGCTCATGCGCTATGGAAAAAATGAAAATATAAAAACGGAAACCACGTACAAAACTCAGGCAAATCATAACATAGAACGAAAAGGCAATGTAAAGGATCTGGGTGTACTCATGTCGGAAGACCTTACCTTTAAAGAACACAATAAAGTAGCCGTCACAACTGCAAGAAAAATGACAGGTTGGATAACAAGAACTTTTCACACTAGAGATGCTATACCGATGATGACACTTTTCAAAACGCTTGTGCTCTCTAGAGTGGAGTACTGCTGCACAATGACAGCCCCTTTCACTGCTGGTGAAATTGCTGACCTGGAGAGCGTGCAGAGATCCTTTACTGCTAGAATCCACTCGGTAAAACATCTAAACTATTGGGACCGACTTAAGAGCCTAAATCTGTATTCCCTTGAGCGCAGGCGGGAGAGATACATAATAATTTACACGTGGAAAATATTAGAGGGGCTGGTCCCAAACCTGCACACAGAAATAACATCACATGAGACCAGAAGACATGGCAGGATGTGCAGAATACCCCCGTTGAAAAGCAGAGGTGCAACTGGTACTCTGAGAGAGAACTCTATCAACATCAGAGGCCCGAGACTGTTCAACACGCTTCCACTACACATAAGGGACATAACTGGCAAACCCCTCACAGTGTTCAAGAGAGAACTGGATAAGCACCTCCAAAGGATACCTGATCAACCAGGCTGTGACTCATACGTCAGGCTGCGAGCAGCCGCGTCCAACAGCCTGGTTGATCAGTCCAGCAACCAGGAGGCCTGGTCGATGACCGGGCCGCGGGGACGATAAGCCCGGAAGCACCTCAAGGTATCAAGGTAGGTAAAGAGGACGAGGGGACGGGGGAGCGGGTATGGTGGGGAGGACAAGGAGACGGGGAGGGGGGAATGGTGGGGAGGATGGGGTTCAGGGGAGGGTGGCTGTGCCCGGTACTGTTAGTTTTATAATAATAATTCATTGTGTTGGAGGACAGGAAGCCAGAGTGTATTCGTACACGTTTGGTTTATATCGAGGTCCCTCCCCCCTCCCAAGGTAAAATGTTCTGACCCCACCCAGGATGCAACCCCAAACAGCTAACTAACTCCTGAGTACCAACTTACTGCTAGGTGAACAGAGACATTACGTGAAAGGAATTATGTCCAACCATTTATGTCCCGCTGGGATTCAAACCCTGATTCTCAATTGTGACTCGAGAAGGAACCAAACTGTACTACCAGGACCCTATTAAGTAGTATCAAGTAGTAGTATCAAGCAGTACTGTACTCAAGACGGACAGCACAAGTACAGTAATATGAAAAGTACTGTACAACCATTGTGATGGTATCCCTAGTTTGAAGGTTCTCATAATTCATCCTACCATTTTTCTGGCTGATGCAATATTTGCTTGGTTATGCTCCCTAAGCATTTGGTCATCAGACATCATTATTCCTATATCCTTTACATGCTGCTTTCCTACTATGGGCAGATTAGATTGTGTTTTGTATGCTGTATTTTGTTTAACCCTTTAACTGCGTTGCCTCCAAATATGACACCCCCGTGGTGCGCAGGAAATAAATTCTCTGGAAAAAATCTTTTTTCTTTTTAAAGTGTCAAAAACCCTTCCCTCAGTATGGGTATGTAAAAAAAAGTCGTAATTGTACTTACTTTGGCTGCTATGGGGTCCGTAAGTTGGGGCGTGACGTCATGATTCCCCGTGCGCCCGTGCTGTAAGCTCCCGGGGCGGGTGGGGCGGTCGGGGCGGGGCGCGCGAGTTGCCGCGAATATATTTTCGTTCATTTTTTTCGCACAGTTCCAAATACATTTTATTTGTTTTTACGTACTAATCCTATGTATAGTGAACACGTACACTATATTATGGCAGTAAAACAACCGTACTGTCCGAAGACACTGTGTTACGTGCATGACACTTGTGTACACATATGCTGCACATATTTACTATGTATCATGCTAATTTATGTATACATATAATCTATTTACACACTACACACTGTCACACACTATATACATTCACCATCAACACACTCAGAACACCTCGAGTGAGAGCAGCCACACCCAGCCAGTCTCCCTCACTCCAACATCTTACTCGCCAACATTGCTCCTCCCACCATACTGTTATAGTTCTTATTACACATGTTCTATATACCTATCTACATGTTTTATTTACCAGAACTATGCAAGTAAGCCGGTATTGTGTCCAAACAGTACAGTGGCCACCATACACTGCATGAAAAATCACACAGCAGACAGCAGACGACGCTACGATTACGTCACCTCCCTCACCAAAATAGCTCCTCTCAACATTCTCCTGTTACTGTTCTTACACTATATACACACACTATATATACCCATGTACATATGTGTTGCCCATAGCGAACCACTAAGCTAGTATGATGAGCAAAACAAGAGTGGCTGCCACACACACACAATGAGGCTCCCTCAATTCTCGCCCTCCCTCCCTCACCAAACTTTCCTCCTTCCACAATACTACGCACAACGCTAATTATAACCACAATCCTGCTATTATCACAATCTTGGTCACTAATTCCTGTAAATGAATAATTGACCACACGTTTATTTTGAAAAGGAACCTAAGAAATCATTTGAAAATTCCTAGATGGACGAAATAATGCTGTGGTGCTGTGAACATTGTGAACAGCATTGAATCACTGATAATTGAACATTGTACCCAGTCATTATCACACTCAGGCTCTTCTATAACACTATCATGGCTAAATGATACAAGTTATATATTTTGACATTATTAGGCGATGCTGTGGTCACACGCTGAACAGCAGTGCTGTGCGCTCATGCTGCGAGCGCCAGCCTTGGTTGCTCACACACTACTGAGGCTCCCACACCCGGGAATGTGGACCACGATTTTTTTTAAAGATGGCGTCTGTTTACAAGAGCCCTGAGGAAGCTGATGTGAACCCCGTGTAGCCGCAGGAGATTTGAATGGAACGTGAAAAATACAAATACCCGGAGGCGCGTTGCGCAAACCAGACGCGAGCCTGCAGGCGCGTTGCGCAGTTAAAGGGTTAAGGTCCTCATCTATACAGTACCTGAGTACCTGGAATTTATCACGGATAAATATCATGTTGTTTTCTGCTGCCAAGTCGAAAACTTTATTGATACACTATCTGCTTGTAGTTTTTCAATGTCTTCAGCAGAGGTAATTTTTATGCTAATTTTTGTGTCATCTGCAAAGGATGATACGAAGCTGTGACTTATATTTTTGTCTATATCTGATATGAGAATAAGGAAAAGTAGTGGTGCAAGGACTGTACCCTAAAGTACAGAGCTTTTAATTGTACTTATATACTATTGTATATAGATTATTATAAAATATATATAGTTGATATGTATACTGTGGAACTTCAAATAACGACTAATCCGTTCCGGTACTATGGTCGTCATGTGAAACTGACGTCATTCAAAACTAAGTTCCCGATTGAAAAGAATGTAAACAGAACTAATCCGTTCTACCACCGAAAAACATCAATATAATATTCGATGTCTTTTAAATAATGGCGCAGCCTACCTTACATACACTGAACAAACTTTTATGACATTTTTCTTTCTTCAAATTTTTTTTCATTTTTTTGTATGGCAAAAGGTTTGTTCGGTGTTTGTCAGGTAGGCTGCTCCATGTTTCTTAAAAAATAAAAAATGATAAAAAATTAAGAATTTTGAAAAACAGAACATGTGTCTAAAAGGTTCATTCGGTGTTCGGCCGGTAGGCTGCTCCATGTTTCTTAAATAAAAAAAAATATAAAAAAAACAGTTGAAACAATTTGAAAAATGAATAAATGCCATAAAGGTTCGTTCAGTGTTTGTCGGGCAGGCTGCTCCATTATGACAATCTTTCTGTATTTCAAATGTGTTCCATTTGTTTTGTATTTTTCATTTATTTCTCAATAATGGGGCAGTCTACCCAACAAACACTGAATGAACCTTTATGGCATTTGTCCGTTTTTTAAATTACTGTATTTCAACTGTTTTTTAATTTTTATTTTTTTTTTATTTAAGAAACATGGAGCAGCCTATCTGCCGAACACTGAACGAACCTATTTGACATTTGTTCTGTTTTTCAAAATTCTTCATTTTTTTTTCATTTTTTTTTTTTTTTTTTAAGAAACATGGAGCAGCCTACCTGACAAACACCGAACGAACCTTTTTGACATTTGTTCTTTCTTTAAAAAAAAATCATTTCGTTTTTCTACAAAGAAGTCAATGCTTTGCAACATCCCAGCATCAATAGCAACTTTAAAGAAAAATAATTTATTTGCATCATCAGAGGCATCCAAGAATGTGCGAGAAGCAGCCTGCAACCCCACCCTGTGGTGTTGACGTTATTCAAACGAGCGGTTGCCTAACGAGACAAATTGTTGGCGATTGGGGCATTCATTACTCAAATTGGTTGCCATTTGAGGTGGTCGTCACTCGAGGTTCTACTGTATTTGAAATATACATTTGAAATATTTATTTGAAATATTATTTCATGGCCAATGAAGTAAAACAAACACTTACTGCATCATTCATCAGCTCCATAGCTTCTGTAAACTTCTCAGAGATAGTTTTAATGGCCTCCTTAATTTCTGGATGTGTCATCTTGCCAGAGTCATCGGAGAAGTAACACCAGCCACATGCTGCAGGTCGGGACCTCTGCATGATGAGTACATTCTGGTCCCAAGGTAACGACACTGGAATTCTCTTCTCAAAATCATTTATTCTTATACTAGGTCCTCGATTTACTGCTGAAAATAATCTGTGAATAAATATGCAAACCCCATATTATTTCCTCTACTTCAATGATATCATTCATATACTGTATATATATTTTTTTAATTAATATACTGTATTTCTTTCCAGCTTTCTAATATAGTGTTAATATTAAATACAATGGTACCTCCACTTAATAATTTAAACTGTTCCCAGAGACGGGTCGTAACTCGAAAATTCGTAACTCAAAACAAATTTTCTCATACGAAATAATGTAAATTGAATTAATCCGTTCCACACCCCCAAAAATATTAACTTAAAAATACATTTTATACCAACTACCACTCTTTTTGTGCTAGCTACAATACAGTATGTATATCTTACCTTTATTGAGGGCTCTTGTTGGTGCATGTAAGATGGTGAGGAGGGGGGAGGAGGAATTATGGGGGGGGGGGGAAGCCAAGCCATTATGACTATATAGCACTTGGAAGGGGTCAGGATAAGGATTTGGGATGGGACGAGGGAAAGGAATGGTGCCCAACCACTTAGACGGTCGGGGATTGAACGCCGACCTGCATGAAGCAAGACCATCCCTCTACCGTCCAGCCCAAGTGGTTGGGCTGGACGGTAGAGGGTGTTACTGTTTGGAAGGGTCCCCTTCCATTATAACATCAGGCAGTGATGACTTCTCTAGGGGTACACTCTCTCCTACGTTTTGCAGGCATACCACTAGGATCTGGTTGTGGTTCACTGCTTGTTTCTCTCATTAAGAACCTTTCCATAGACTTATTTTTCCCCCGTTTTAACATTTGTCTGTAGTGAGACATCACATTCATTCCACTATGAATGATCTCTTGTTTTTCCTCTGGTCATGGTCATCCTCACATGTGTTTTCATAGGTTGAACCTTACCACTGACTTTCTTGGGACCCATTTGGGTGTGATATATAATAATTACTTTTATGTTAAGAAAACCCAGAGTTGAATGTAATGAAACGCCATTTTCTGGGTAAGACCTGGAGGCTCCCCGGAGCTATACCGGGCTGATGTGTATATATTAGACTGTGGGAACAGTCAATCGAAGGAGTTCTAAACCTTCCAGGGACCAGAGAAAGAACCTTGGCCCCCTCAAGAGAGGCACGAGGAGCAATAGCCTAAAGGCACCCCCCGTGTAATTGGAAGCAGTCTTTGTCTGCCATCTACCAGGGCAGGCACCCAGAAAGGTAGGAATTTCAAACCAAACTACTGCTGGCCAAAAATTGCAAACCAAAAGCCGAAACAGCAAACAGAACTAACCAATCAAAAACCGGGAACAAACATGACGACACCACAACCTCCGTTCATCCGTCTGCGCAGTCCCCCCCCCCCTGGGGAGGGGGACGGGCGGGTCCCAGACCTCCACGCCAACAACTCTCCCCAGTTCAGAGGCTGATTATCAAAATGCGAAAAACTGCCGACCAGAGGGAGGGAGGGAGCCTCCGGGACTCACCCAAAAAATGGCGTTTCATTACATTCAATGCTGGTTTTCTTTGGAGAGCCCCTTCAGCTCCCTGGAGCTACTTAATCAAAGATAAGGAAAAGGGGACTCACCCAGGAGGCAGTTCTCACTTGCTCCTCAACTCAAAGTCGAGACAACAGGTCGCAACCTGCAACCCATGCCTACACATGCCCGAGAAGAACATTAACAAGATAAGGTGTAGCCAGGACCCTGATCAACCTCAAAAATTCCCCGTGTCCGAAGATAGGCCAGGACATATTACCAAAACAGCAGCCGAATGCCGAACTTACAAAAGACTGTAGGCTGGCAGGACCGAATAATCCTACGGACAACCTGGGAGAAGGGAAACAGGGTCAACCCAAAGCGCGTCCTCTGCCACAGAGGCCGTGGCGTGCAAATAACGGCGAAGAGCCAGACACAAAACATGATACACCCCAGGCCAAACCAACCAAGCATCAACAACTCAAGGACCTCCTCGGAAAGCAGCAGACTCATTCTTCGCCAGAAAGGAGAAGGCTGCAAACAAACGAAACGGCCACCAGGACCGAAAGAGCAGAAACCACTGGACCAGAGGAGAGCATGAAGCTCCTCGACCAAACCCCCAGAGGTCAAAGCCAACAAAAAAGGAGCCTTAGAAAAAGAGTCCTGAACCGAGGGGGCCACCATCACCATTTGAGTTCCATCGTTTGTACTTTGGAGAGCTTTGCTTCTCTGGTTAGGCTCATGCGTTTGGAGCGAGTATCTTCTTGGGATACTCTACTCACTCCGCCACCCTTGTTCACTGTTACATCCTTGTTTACTCTTCCCCACTTGGCGGGTTTGCGTCGATGGCTCCTGACTGGGGTGTTTGGTGTGGTGTTTGGTCACCTTGCATGTGTCTTTAATGCCTTTTTTGTCCATCTTTTGTTCTTTGTTGTCCTGTGGGGCTCTGCCCCGCATTTTGGTGCTTTTGTTTTCGTTGTCGACCCCGGGGTTTTTTCCCTGTCTGGACGCTTTCCTTGCCTATTTTCGGTGCCTGCCTGCACCCTGCTGTCCGTAAGGTCCCTCAGGTTTGTACGCGCTCCTCTACACATTTTGTGGTTGGTCGTGTGCGTTACTTCCCGGCCACTCCTTGGGCCGTCTTTGTGGTTTCCTTATTTATTTCCGTTTTCCTCCCCCATGCTACACTTTTTTGTGTGTCTGGGTCAGTGCTTCTTGGTTATCCTGTTTGGTGCTCCGGTGGACCTCTGTCCATGTTCCACGTCCTGCTTTTGGACTTCTCCGGTGTTTCGTTTTGGTACCGAGTTCCTGCAATTTCTGTGTAGTTTTCTGCAGGCTTCGGGTTGCGCTGTCTGTGTGGGGGGGTGGGGGGGTGGACTTTTCGGTCTGCCGCTCCTGCTTTCCTGGTTCCTTTTCTTGGAACCGGGTTTGCTGGGTTCCGGTCCTGGTTTCGGTTTTTCTTTGTTCCTTATCCGGACCGGGTGTGTTTGCTTCTTGCGGTTTCGTCCTCGGTAGTTATCCTCTTGGATGCCTCGGGGATGCGTGTCTCATTCTTCCCTGCTGGAGCTGGTTATGTTGCTCCTTTGGGTTGCGGGGGTCGCTGTTTTTAGCTTCGCGTTTTGCGAATCTGAACACAGGTCCCAGGTTCTTGGGACCAGTTATTGGTCTCCCACCTGCGTGTTTCGTCTCGGGGCAGTGTGTGGTTTTCCTATCATTGCGAAGGGTCCTTCGGTCTTTGATAGGGTTGGCTTGTCTTCCCTTCGGGGTTGTTCTGGGACCGTCGTCTGGGATTGTCCTGTCACCTCATGTTGGGTGGTGCTGGCAGAGCCGCTCCTGCTTGCGTTAAGTGTTGCGGTTCCTTCTGCTCCATTCCACTTGCTGTCCTGGGCGTTGTTCCCTCTGGCCTGCTCTTGAGTTTTGGGGCCGTCCTGGTCATTGGCCTGGGTGGTCTTTGTCTTCCGTTTTGGTCTTTGTTTTGTCTCTGGTTTTGGTTGTTCAGTTAGGACGTGTGGTATCCGCCTCCCGGTTCCTTCCCTGTTTTACTTATCTTTGGGGAGGTAGCTCCGGGGAGCCGACGGGGCTCCCCCCAGAAAACCAGCGTTGAATGTAATGAAACGCCATTTTCTGGGTGAGTCCCGGAGGCTCCCGGCATCCCGCCCTCCCTCCGGTCGGCGGCGTTTTTTGCGTATTTGACATCCAGCCTAAGAACTGCCAGTTGGATCGCCGGCGTGGAGGGTCTGGGGCTCCCCCTTCCCCCTCTCGGGGAGGGGGGGGTTGCGCAGACGGTGGCGCGGCGACGTGATGACGTCATGCTAGTTTGATAATTTTGTTTGGGGAGTTTTGTCCACTCGTTCGGCTTTCGGTAGCAATAATTTCACCAGAATAGGGTTTGTTTTGGGGCGCCTACCTTTCTGGGTGCCTGTCCCGGTCGATGGCAGACATAGAATGCTCCCAATCACAAAAGGGGTTTCTATAGGCCATTGCTCCTCGTGCCTCTCTGAGGGGGCCAGGTTCTGGCTCGTGGTCCCCGGTAGGCAAGAACTCCTAGCACTTTGACTGATGCCAGAAAGTTATACATATCCATTCAGCCTGGATAGCTCCGGGGAGCCTCCGGGACTCACCCAGAAAATGGCGTTTCATTACATTCAACGCTGGTTTTTTAGGTCCAGATAGATGCAGTCAACCCAACCATCTCTTTCCTGTAATATCTCTGTTGCTCGATCATAGAAACTGAGTAAATTCGATACACAGGATCTTCCAGATCGAAAACCATACTGTCTGTCTGATATTATATCATTTCTCTCCAGGTGTTCTACCCATTTAGTTTTAATTATTTTTTCCAATATTTTGACTATTACACTTGTCAATGATACCGGTCTATAATTAGGGGGTCTTCCCTGCTTCCACTTTTGTAGATTGGAACTATGTTAGCCTTTTTCCACACATCAGCTACAACTCCTGTAAACAGGGATGCCTGAAAAATCAGTTGAAGAGGAATGCTGAGCTCAGGTGCACATTCTCTCAGAACCCATGGTGAAACTCCATCTGGACCAACTGCTTTGTTCTTATTTAGCTCCTTGAGCATTTTTTCCACTTCGTCTCTAGACACCTCTATGTGCTCTATGTTGTTCTCTGGAATTCTTATTGTATCTGGTTCCCTGAAGATTTCATTTTGTACAAACACACTTTGGAACTTTTCGTTTAATGTTTCACACATTTCCTTTTCATTTTCCGTGAATCTATTTCCCATTTTCAACCTCTGAATATTATCCTTTACCTGCAATTTGTTGTTTATGAATTTATAGAATAGACCTGGTTCTGTTTTACATTTGTCTGCAATCCCTTTTTCAAAATTTCTTTCTGCCTCTCTCCTCACTGCCGTGTAGTTGTTTCTCGCATCTTTGTATCGCTGGTATGTTTGGGGGTTTGGCCTCTTCCTGTATTGATTCCATTTTTGTGTCTTTTGGTCTCTGGCCCTCTCGCACTTTCTGTTGAACCAATCCTGTTTCCAAGTTCTGCTTCTCTGTTTTGGTATAAATTATTTTGTGCCTTTATCATATATTTCACAAAACTTGACATACATCTCATTCACTTCCTTGCCTAGCAACAAGTCTGTCCAATTATACTCACTAAAAAAATTTCTAAGGTTTCCATAATGTCCTCTCCTAAAGTCAGGTTTTTCAATTGCATTGACCGTCATATTTTCTTCCAGATTATAATGCATTGCATACTTTATTCCCAAAAAGACATGGTCACTTTTACCCAAGGGAGGAAGATACTGAATGTCAAATATTTCTTCCTTCTTCCTGGTAAATATCAAATCTAGCATGGAGGGAACGTCCCCTTCCCTCATCCTCGTACCTTGCTTAACATGTTGATACAAGAATGTTTCCAGGATAAGGTCTACAAATTTACAGGTCCAGAAGTCTTCTGTTTTAGCTTCATATGCTTCCCAGTCTATGGATTTCAAGTTGAAGTCGCCGACTATCAACAGTCGTGAACTATCGTTATCCGCTCTCGCTATGATCTCTCTCATTATTGTTATAAGACCTTCTCGTTTACTATCTAGGTCCTCCTTTGACCATGTGCTGCTTAGCGGTGGACTATATGCATTTATGATCATTAGTTTACCATCCTCATGGCAGATCTCCAGTGCTATTATGTCAACTTCTTGTGGATTGGCAGTCATTATTTCGTTCACCTTTAGGTGTTCTTTCACAAGCACAGCAACGCCACCGCCTTTCCTAATTTTTCTGTCCCGTCTCCAAATTGAGTAGCCCCTTGGGAATATAACCTCATTTAAAATAACATCTTCAAGTTTTGTCTCCGTGAGTGCAACAATGTCTGGTGTCTGCAGCTGTATTACATCACTTAACTCCAGTATCTTTGATCTTACTCCATCTATGTTGGGTGACAGTCACCGTCTGCTCCCGCCTTGCTGCGTGACACCTATGACCCAGAGTCCTGCGAGTGGTGTTCTTTGCTTGTACTCCAACTCACCCAGTCCACTGAGACAGATATTTGTGTGCAGTCAGCTTTAGCATTGCATGCGTGGTTTAAGTTGCAGCAATGTGCGAGGTTGGTTGCCTTTCCAGATGCCCCGCAGCTGCCCCGCTGAATTATACTAGTAGTGAGACTCAGGCAGCTTCGGGGATTGCCCCTTCTGGATTGGCAGCGGAGGCATTCGAGCCTGGTCCTCCTGCCGGAACTTTTGGGCCACGCCAGCGGGCCCCCTTCATCCCTGCTTTTTCAGTGGACTCTGCTTTTTCTCCAAAGGCAGAGGGTTTGGAGGACAGCTCGGCCCCAGGTCCTGACGTGGAGGATTCCGGGGCTGGGGAGGAGTTCACTTGGGGGGGCCTGGACCCCACTGGTCCCTACTTGGGTGTTTGGTACCCTTAATGCGGGGCTTGTTGTTACAGGGGGAGGGGTTTTCCTGTCCCCCTCCCTGTATGATTTTGTTACGAGTTCGATTCCCTGGGTTCGGTTCCGAGTTTCCTTGGGTTCTTCGGTTCTTCGTACGTCCAAGGAAAAGTCCTGCCAACCTGTGGAGAACTGTGAGGCGGCGCCCAAGCATATAACCAGCAGAGTAGCGAATAATAACTAGACTACTTGCAAGTGTGGTCTAGAACAGACATGCGAGACACCGTACCGACACTCAGAGCGCCCAACCCGCACCATTGCCCGCCAAAATATCACCCGCAACTACGGAATACGCAACAAAAGATAAGTAGTTCCGTAGTGTTTGTGTTTATTGACCAATCCCCACGAAACAATAGAAACTGGGATAGTGGCACAAGCCACCCTTGCGGGACATTGTGGGCACGAAACAACGGGCATAAAAGGGATAAGCGCAGAATCAGGAAAGACCGGAGGAATGACCTGCACTGTAAGAGGTCCGGTGACGCGCGAAACCAATTACCACGTAACGTGGTGGTGGGGCCCCACGATTGGTGCAAGGGCGGGTTGGACATGTATGCGAGTGGGAATGGATGGTAAGAAACAGTAGCTACCTCGCACGGGCCAATAGGCCCTCCGCAGGTCCACTGTACTTATGTCCGTATGTCTGAACGCACAAGGAGACACAGGAGGTAGTGAGCACCCAAAGGAGCCACAGACACTACAATAACCTGATTAATGTCAGAGGGGAAAGGAAGCGAAAAGCACCAAAAAGCCATGTGGAGGAGGCAGACGCCACCCACAGGAGCAAACGTGAAGACAGAGCCCAGAAGGCTCAGGAAACTGCATAATCGTCAACTGACAGGAGAAGTGGGGCCCAAGCACCCCACCAAAAGTGAGAACCAGCACTAGGCCAACAGAAGCGCCAGACAAGACAACCTCACCTGCAGAGCAGACACACAACCGTGCCACAACACAGGCGAGCCAAGTAACATACCAGGAGCAGCGCTAAAGGTGTGCCCGAAAGCCATGCATACACGAGGCAGCAGGCATAGTAAGTACCCTTACCTGAATAAAATGCGAGGTCGAAAGAGAATACGGCCAGAGGTGCGCGCCCTGCAGAAGACGAAGCAGTACAAAGGGAGAACAAAGTGACACCCCCAGATATAAATCCAAAACACCCTCAGCATCCAGAAGGCCACGACTGGAGGGAGAAACGAGCAAGAAGCCGCAGAAAACCACGAGAAACGACGCGAACACACGAGCATACCGCCCGTAAACAAAAACGCACACTGCGGCCCCAGCACACGAGGTACGAAACGCACCACCCGTCCACCGGGAGGCGTGGCTCGTACACCAGGCGGACACACAAAATGTACACACAACGTACAGACATTGTACAAACACCAGGAAGGTGTGCGGAACGAAGACAAAGAACGCCGAAACTGGAAGTAGAGACGACGCGAAACCAAAACAAGGCGAAAACGAAGCAAAAGAAAACAGATGATGGAAGGGAACCAACAAGGCCGACAAAAGACCCGATGAAAACCACATCGAATATCAACAGACGTTCCAATAACATTGGAAGGTACGAAGAGACTCGTGAATCAACGAGAACCATGACAAGCACCCCTGACCAAGGAACATGCAGGGACAACGATACGAAGCGGTTTAGGCACTATGTACTAGGTCAATATAGAAATCCATCAATGTTTTTGTCACACCTTGTATGGATGGACCTTACCTGAACAGTTTTTTTTGTTTTTGTTTTTGTGAACAGCATCGCGACATAAGAGCGAAAAGGGTAAGGAAAAGGGGGTGAAACACACCATCAGGAACGACGGGACCGACGAACCCGAAGGAACACGGAACCGAACCCAGGGAGGGGTATACCCGAAAACAACAGGAACACAGAGGGAAGGAACAACCCCACTGAGGAACTGCCAGCCCCACACCAAAGGTACAAGGACCCAAGAGGGGCAAACGGGGCTGAGGCCCCCCAGGCAACCCCTCCCTAACCCCGGGAACCTCTATGGCATGACCCAGGGCCGAGCCGCACCCCCAAAGCCCCAGCTTAACAAGGAAAAGCCGGGGCAGCCGTGCGAACACTAATGAAGGGACCCATACGGCACGGCTGGAGGAACCGACTCGAATGCCTCCGCCGCCACCCCGGAAGAGGAAAACCCCCGAGACCGCCCGAGTCCAACCCAACCAGACCCCGCCCCAACCCCGAAACCCGCCTATGGTTCGGAGCAGGAGGCAAGGGAGGAAGTGAGTAGAACAGAAGGGGAGGAACAAGAAGCGGAAGGAGCCAGAGCCGAAGCGACCCCCCCCCCCAAGTCCAGACCCCAACCACCAAAACGGGGCAGCCTCGGGGCATCCGGGGCCGCAAACCAAGAGCGTTGCAGCAACACACACCCAGCAAGCAACGCCGCAGCCGCCTGCACCCAATTATCAAGACCAGTGGCCTGGGTGAAGGAGAGCGCGTACCGACAACAATCATCGGACGACTCCGGGTCACAAGAACAAGGACCCAACAGGCAGCATGGCGGAGGCACAACAGGTGAGTGTCACCCTGAGACAAGGGGACAGATCAACCGTCAAACTCGCAGGACGCGAGGGGGACTCCGGGGACACACCTAGAGGACCACGGAGCCCCCGTGGGGTTTCCCAGGGCCCTTAGCCTTTGGTACACGCTAAGGGAAGCCCAGGCAGGGTACCGCGAACCGGCGCCCAAATCTACCAACAAACTGCTAAAGCTGAACCCCCGGGACGTGTCCACTCACGGGGGCCAAGCGGGGAGTATCGCCAACAGAAGAATTCGAAAGAAATTCACCTAGAACAGGAAAGGGGGACCCCAGTAAAGGCAGACCCCCCACCAGGCAAAAACAAAAGAAAAACCCCGCAAGAGGACAACGTACCCAGGCGGAACAGAGCCGGCCGCTGTTAATGGTGAAAACTAGCTGTGCAGTACCCCGCGCCCCTACCAGTGACGAAAACTACCACCTACCCAGAGACAAACCAGGGCAACAAAACCCCAGCCGACTCCAAGGGCGGCCCAGTACCGAGCAGTAAAGGACACAGCGGAGGCAGAACCCAAGGTGACTTGTGGAAGGTGGCCCCAAGCCCCAAGGGCAGTACTTACAGGGCACCCAGGGAAGATAGCCCTAGGCACATGCAGCCCGAGTACCGTGGAATCTTACTCCTGGCTCACACCCCACCGGTAGAGACAGTCCACACCACAAGGCACAGAACTGAAACAAAAACCGGAGCCAGAGGCACTCGACCAGCCAGTAATACCATCAGCCAAGAACTGCCAGTTGGATTGCCGGCATGGAGGGTCTGGGGCTCCCCCTTCCCCCTCTCGGGGAGGGGGGGGTTGCGCAGACGGTGGCGCGGCGACGTGATGACGTCATGCTAGTTTGATAATTTTGTTTGGGGAGTTTTGTCCACTCGTTCGGCTTTCAGTAGCAATAATTTCACCAGAATAGGGGTTTGTTTTGGGGCGCCTACCTTTCTGGGTGCTTGTCCCGGTCGATGGCAGACATCGAAAGCTCCCAATCACAAAGGGGGTTTCTATAGGCCATTGCTCCTCGTGCCTCTCTGAGGGGGCCAGGTTCTGGCTCGTGGTCCCCGGTAGGCAAGAACTCCTAGCACTTTGACTGATGCCTGAAAGTTATACATATCCATTCAGCCTGGATAGCTCCGGAAAGCCGACGGGGCTCCCCCCAGAAAAGGCTTTCGACAGAGTTCCACATAAGAGGTTGTTCTGGAAACTGGAAAATATTGGAGGGGTGACAGGTAAGCTTCTAACATGGATGAAAAATTTTCTGACTGATAGAAAAATGAGGGCAGTGATCAGAGGCAATGTATCGGACTGGAGAAATGTCA
This sequence comes from Procambarus virginalis, assembly GCA_020271785.1. Classification (NCBI taxonomy): domain Eukaryota; kingdom Metazoa; phylum Arthropoda; class Malacostraca; order Decapoda; family Cambaridae; genus Procambarus; species Procambarus virginalis. Next base: position 11,659,943 of record WNGS01142304.1, on the reverse strand, counting down.
CAAGTGGAGTACCACAGGGTTCAGTTCTTGCACCAGTGATGTTTATTGTCTACATAAATGATCTACCAGTTGGTATACAGAATTACATGAACATGTTTGCTGATGATGCTAAGATAATAGGAAGGATAAGAAACTTAGATGATTGTCATGCCCTTCAAGAAGACCTGGACAAAATAAGTACTGTACATGGAGCGCCACTTGGCAAATGGAATTTAATGTTAATAAATGCCATGTTATGGAATGTGGAATAGGAGAACATAGACCCCACACAACCTATATATTATGTGAGAAATCTTTAAAGAATTCTGATAAAGAAAGAGATCTAGGGGTGGTTCTAGATAGAAAGCTATCACCTGAGGACCACATAAAGAATATTGTGCGAGGAGCCTATGCCACGCTTTCTAACTTCAGAATTGCTTTTAAATACATGGATGGCGATATACTAAAGAAATTGTTCACGACTTTTGTTAGGCCAAAGCTAGAATATGCAGTGGTTGTGTGGTGCCCATATCTTAAGAAGCACATCAGCAAACTGGAAAAGGTGCAAAGACATGCTACTAAGTGGCTCCCAGAACTGAAGGCCAAGAGCTACGAGGAGAGGTTAGAGGCATTAAATATGCCAAAACTAGAAGACAGAAGAAAAAGAGGTGATATGATCACTACATACAAAATAGTAACAGGAATTGATAAAATCGATAGGGAAGATTTCCCGAGACCTGGAAATTTAAGAACAAGAGATCATAGATATAAACTAGCTAAACACAGATGCCGAAGAAATATTAGAAAATTCACTTTCGCAAACAGAGTGGTAGACGGTTGGAACAAGTTAGGGGAGAAGGTGGTGGAGGCCAAGACCGTCAGTAGTTTCAAAGCGTTATATGACAGAGTGCTGGGATGACGGGACACCACGAGCGTAGCTCTCATCCTGTAGCTACACTTGGGTAATTACCCTGAGACAGGGGGCCAGAGCAACCTTCCAACTCGCACAAGGCGAGGTGGAACTCAGAGGTCTCCTACATTGGACCACTGAGCCCCAATGGGGGTTTCCAGGGCCCTTAGGCTGACTGCTAAGGGAAGCCCAGGCGAAGTACTGCTAAATGGTTATCCCAGAGCTACCAAGCAAACAATCTAAAGGCTGAACCCCCTACGACACGTGCAAGCATGGGGACCTAGTGGAGGGCCACCAAAAACCTACTAGTGGTCCAACCGCCACACCTGGCAGACCTCCGCCAGGCAAAAGAAAACAAAAACAAAAGAAAAACCTCGCAAAAGCACGTCTCCAGGTGAACAGGACCGGTCACTATGCATATATCAGAGAGCAGCACAGTACCTCGTGCCCCAGCCAGCGACGAAACTACCTCCTACCCAAGGGCAAACAGGAGTAAGAACCTCCCCAGCTGAACCCCCAAGGGCAGGCAATCACCGAGCAGCGACAGAATCACACGGAGGTAGCTGCTCCTGAACGGCTTATGGAAGATAACCCTGCAGCCGCAAAGGCAGTTCTTTCGGGGCACCTTTGAAGTTCTTTCCCAAGAGGCAGACAAGAGGAGCTCCAGCATATTTCAACAATCCTAAGTATTGTAGTACAGGATGACGATAGTGAGTGGTGTCCCAGAGAACATAAAGGTACTGTATAGTGCTTTTGAAAAATAGGTGAGATAACAGTAATGTGCCAAGGGAAGTGAAAAATTGGATGAGAAAAAGTTACCCCAAGTGTTTACAGTGCAGAGAACAACATTCAAGATGGCCGCCGGCGGCCAGAGGAAATACACAACAGAGCTTGATTTTGCTGGATTCAGTGAAGAAAGCATTGAGATAACCAGTCTACACAACAAGTTGGTAAAATTAGATGCTATAGTGACCTCTCATGTAGAATTAATTAGTAAATTGAAAGAAAGTAATGATCATTTGAATAGCAAAGTTGTATGTCTTGAGGGTGTAGTCAAAGACCTGTACAAGGATAAGATTCAATTGGAAACAAATTGCAAAGCCATGGAAGAAGAAAATAGACTCTTAAAAATAGCTTTGGAAGAAGTTTAAGTAAATTTAAACATAGATGACTACAATAGGTTAGGTAAGGAATTTCATCAGGAGAAACAGCTTTTGTCAGCACAGATGGAGGAAGTTACACAGGGTATAGAACAGTGCAAGAAAGATATGCAACTCACTTATGCGCAAGTGGCCGAGAAGAAGGAAAAATTGGAAGAAGCAGTAAAGGAAGCCCAACACTGCAGCAACCAGGATAAAACAAACATTAGGCTAGAAGTGAGGAAAGAATTGGCATCCAACCCGAAGTTAGTGCAAAACACAGTTGATCGAAGCAAGTCCCTGATCATTTTTGGCTGCAAAGAAAAGGAGATAACATCTAGGTCAGAAAGAGCTGTAGAAGAAGCAAAAGTAGTAGATAAAATTGTTGGCCTCGTGGAAGGTCTTACAACCATAGAGAATGTGAGCGACTACAGGAGAATAGGCCGATATGTAAAAGGGAAAGATCGACCCTTGAGGATCACCCTAATGGTGCCAAACAGATGGAAGAAGTACTAAGAAATGCTAAAAAATTACGTAATGATGAGGATGGGAAAGTGTGGTCGTTAAGACGAGATCTTTCAAAAGAAGATAGAGAGAAGCTGAAACTGAACCTCGCCGAGGCAAAACGTTTAACCCTTAAATGGCGCATGGCTATATACTGATTGACACCCACAGGCGCAAACAAAAAAAAAAAAAAAAAAAAAATTATTTTTTCTTCCTAACCTGTTAAGTCGTGTTCCCTGATCACGGGAAAAATAAAAAAAAAATTCAATTGTACTTACCGGCGATGTAATTGAGCCGGTAAGTGACTTCACCACACTACCAGAGAATCCATGTTCGTCGTTACCGGGAATGTCTACATCGCTAGCTGAATACAGAATCATGTGTAACACGTATCCTGTTTCACAGTCACACAGTACAAAGAATTTCAAGCCAAATCTGTTTCGTTTTGAGGGAATATACTGTTTGAATGAAACACGTCCTTTGAATAGTATAAGGAATTCGTCAATCACCAGCTTCTGTGCTGGTACGTAAAAATCTCTGAATTTTCCAATCACCTCATTCATATAGTGCCTCACTCGCCAAAGTCTATCCTCCTCAGTCCAGTCCTCATTAGTTGCAAAATGCACACACCTGAGGAGTATCTGAAATCTGTCTCTGGACATATATTTCCCGAAGAAAGGTGTTGGAATAGTCAGATCTTTGCTCCAGTAATCTGTGAGAGCGTGTTTGACACAGTGTTTCATCAACATACATATTGCAAGAAACACATACATTTCACCTATATTGGTGTTTTTCCAACGTTGCAAGCGTGAAAATTCTGTTATCTCTTTTCTAATAAGATGAGCCGCATGAAGGTTCGTTTGGTCTACAATATATTCCATGAGTGGCTCATCATAGAATGCGGTAAAATAATCACATTCACTCATATCATCACCATTATCAGGGAAAAGATCTGTAATCCCAACGTCTTTATCGTCAAATGCAGGAATTTGGGGAATAAAACCATCACCATCACTCCACACTAGTACACCTGGTGTCCTGCGAGACGCAGGGGATGCAAAAGGGGACGCAGCAGAGGCACTACGGCGAGGACCAGGAGCTAAAGCCCATCTACGTACAGTACGGCCGCTACCTGCACGTGAGGTAGAGGCACGTGCACGTGAGGTAGAGGCACGTGCACGTGAGGTAGAGGCACGTGCACGTGAGGTAGAGGCACGTGCACGTGAGTTAGAGGCACGTGAACATGAGGCTCTTGGTGCCACATGTTGTTCCATGCGGTGGCGCTTGGCTGGCCGAGACGCTGCTGACGCGACAAATTCTCGCCCAGTAACACCACTGGTACTGGCACCAGGCTCGGTAACATTATGTTCTGATTCCACTTTACTAAAACCAGAAAAAGAGTCACCTTCCTCTGACTCGTCACCAAACATATCCTCAGACTCTAAATAATCACAGGAACTGTGTGGCCGAGGGAGAATTGGGGTGGATGCTGGCCGAGGCGGCAAGGGTGAGCATATAGGCCTCGCCATGGGAGGCCGCTGTATCTCATATTCACTGTCCGTGCTATCATCATCGGTCAATTGCGTGTAGTCTTTATCAATATCAGAGTCATCAAAGTCACTTTCCTCACCATCGGAAAATAATTCACTGGTTATTTGCTCTTTGGTGAGTGATTGCCTGGGGCGTGCCGGGAAGCGTTCGGCCGTGCGCTCGACATGGTGGCTGCTGGGTAACCGAGGCCTCCCACGCAATGGTAGCGTGAGCTGGATTTTTTTCAAAATGGCGGCTGTTTACTATAGCCCCTTGGCAGCGTATGGGGACCCCCTCTACCCCGCGGGCCTTTCAAATCGTGCTCGGTATGCACGCGCATCATATGATGCGAGGCGCAATTTACTGCAAGTCGGGCAACGCATCATATGATGCGATGCGCAATTGAAGGGTTAAATGAGAGCAGGAATGAAGAAGATATCAATTCTTTTTTCTACAAAGTGATAGGAGTAGGCAGACCAGTGAAGTGGTACATAAAGGCAAACCAACAAAATCATTAGAGAAAGGGGGAGTGAAAAATAAGAAGAGGGGGAACAAGTTCCTGAAGATTGCATACACCAACATAGATGGTGTAAGGTCAAAGATACTGGAGTTAAGTGATATAATACAGCTGCAGACACCAGACATTGTTGCACTCACGGAGACAAAACTTGAAGATGTTATTTTAAATGAGGTCATATTCCCAAGGGGCTACTCAATTTGGAGACGGGACAGAAAAATCAGGAAAGGCGGTGGCGTTGCTGTGCTGGTGAAAGAACACCTAAAGGTGAACGAAATAATGACTGCCAATCCACAAGAAGTTGATATAATAGCACTAGAGATCTGCCATGAGGATGATAAACTAATGATCATAAATGCATATAGTCCACCGCTAAGCAGCACATGGTCAAAAGAGGAGCTAGATAGTAAACGAGAAGGTCTTATAACAATAATGAGAGAGATCATAGCAAGAGCGGATAACGATAGTTCACGGCTGTTGATAGTCGGCGACTTCAACTTGAAATCCATAGACTGGGAAGCATATGAAGCTAAAACAGAAGATTTCTGGACCTGTAAATTTGTAGACCTCATCCTGGAAACATTCTTGTATCAACATGTTAAACAAGCTACGAGGATGAGAGAAGGGGACGTTCCCTCCATGCTAGATTTGATATTTACCAGGAAGGAGGAAGAAATATTTGACATTCAGTACCTTCCTCCCTTGGGTAAAAGTGACCATGTCTTTTTGGGAGTAAAGTATGCAATGCGATATAATCTGGAAGAAAATATGACAGTCGATGCAATTGAAAAACCTGATTTTAGGAGAGAACATTATGGCAACCTTAGAAAAATTTTAGTGAGTATAATTGGACAGACTTGTTGCTAGGCAAGGAAGTGAATGAGATGTATGTCAAGTTTTGTGAAATATATGATAAAGGAAAAAAAATTTATACCAAAACAGAGAAGCAGAACTAGGAAACAGGATTGGTTCAACAGAAAGTGCGAGAGGGCCAGAGACCAAAAGTCACAAAATGGAATCAATACAGGAAGAGGCCAAACCCCAAACATACCAGCGATACAAAGATGCGAGAGAAACTACACGGCAGTGAGGAGAGAGGCAGAAAGAAATTTTGAAAAAGGGATTGCAGACAAATGTAAACAGAACCAGGTCTATTCTATAAATTCATAAACAACAAATTGCAGGTAAAGGATAATATTCAGAGGTTGAAAATGGGAAATAGATTCACGGAAAATGAAAAGGAAATGTGTGAAACATTAAACGAAAAGTTCCAAAGTGTGTTTGTACAAAATGAAATCTTCAGGGAACCAGATACAATAAGAATTCCAGAGAACAACATAGAGCACATAGAGGTGTCTAGAGACGAAGTGGAAAAAATGCTCAAGGAGCTAAATAAGAACAAAGCAGTTGGTCCAGATGGAGTTTCACCATGGGTTCTGAGAGAATGTGCACCTGAGCTCAGCATTCCTCTTCAACTGATTTTTCAGGCATCCCTGTTCACAGGAGTTGTAGCTGATGTGTGGAAAAAGGCTAACATAATTCCAATCTACAAAAGTGGAAGCAGGGAAAGCCCCTTAACTATAGACCAGTATCATGACAAGTGTAATAGT
>WNGS01142304.1:11642918-11653649 GCA_020271785.1 Procambarus virginalis | reverse complement strand
ACATCTAGGTCAGAAAGAGCTGTAGAGAAGCGAAAGTAGTAGATAAAATTGTTGGCCTCGTGGAAGGTCTTACTACCATAGAGAATGTGTGCGACTACAGGAGAATAGGCATAAGAAAATACGTAAAAGGGAAGATCGACCTTTGAGGATCACCCTAACGGTGCCAAACAGATGGAAGTAGTACTAAGGAATGCTAGAAAATTACAAAGTGATGAGGATGGAAAGTGTGGTCGTTAAGACGAGATGTTTCAAAGAAGACGGAGAGAAGCTGAAACTGAACCTCACAGAGAGAAAACGTTTTATACGAGAGCAGGAATGAAGAATAAATCAATTCTTTTTTCTACAAAGTGATAGGGGTAGGCAGACAGTAAAGTGGTACATAAAGGCAAACCAACAAATCGTTAGAGAGAGGGGGAGTGAAGACTAAGGAGAGGGGGAACAAGTTCCTGAGAGATTGCTACACCACAAGATGGAGTGAGATTGAAGATACTGGAGTTAAGTGATGTAATACAGCTGCAAACCAGACAATGTTGCACTCACGGAGGCAAACTTGAAGTGTTATTTTAAATGAGGTCATATTCCCAAGGGCTACTCAATTTGGAGACGGGACAGAAAAATTAGGAAAGGCGGTGGCGTTGCTGTGCTGGTGAAAGAACACCTAAAGGAGAAGGAAATAGACTGCCAATCCACAAGAGTTGCCATAATAGCACTAGAGATCTGACATGAGGATGATAAACTGATGATCATAAATGCATATAGTCCACCGCAAAGTACACATGGTCAAAGGAGGAGCTAGATAGTAAACGAGAAGGTCTTATAACCAATAATAAGAGAGATTATAGCGAGAGCGGATAACAATAGATCTCAACTGTTGATACTCGGCAACTTCAACTTGAAATCCATAGACTGGGAAGCATATGAAGCTAAAACAGAAGGTTTTTGGGCCTGTAGATTTGTAGACCTCATCTGGAAATATTCTAGTATCAACATGTTAAACAAGCTACGAGGATGAGGGAAGGGGACGTTCCCTCCATGCGGATTTGATATTACCAGGAAGGAGGAAAAGATATTTGACATTCAGTACCTTCCTCCCTTGGGTAAAAGTGACCATGTCTTATTTGGAATAAAGTATGCAATGCGTTATAATCTGGAAGAAAATAAGGAGGTAGAAGCAGTTGAAAAACCTGACTTCAGGAGAGGACATTATGATGACCTTAGAAAAAATTTTAATGAGTATAATTGGACAGACTTGTTGCTAGGCAAGGAAGTGAATGAGATGTATATCAAGATTTGTGAAATATATGATAATGGCACAAAAATTTTTTATACCAAAACAGAGATACAGAACTAGGAAATAGGATTGGTTCAAAGAAATTGCGAAAGATCCAGAGCCCAAAGACACAAAAATGGAATCAATACAGGAAGAGGCCAAACCCCCAAACACACCAGCGATACAAAGATGCGAGAACACTACACGGCAGTGAGAAGAGAGGCAAAGAAATTCTGAAAAAGGGATTGCAGACAAATGTAAAACAGAACCAGGTCTATTCTACAAATTCATAAACAACAAATTGCAGGTAAAGGATATATTCAGAGGTTGAAGATGGGAAATAGATTCACGAAATGAAAAGAAATGTGTGAAACACTAAACGAAAAGTTCCAAAGTGTGTTGTACAAAATGAAATCTTGAGGGAACCAGACACAATAAGATTCCAGAGAACAACATAGAGCACATAGAGGTGTCTAGAGACGAAGTGGAAAAAATGCTTAAGGAGCCAAGTAAGAACAAAGCAGTTGGTCCAGATGGAGTTTCACCATGGTTCTGAGAGAATATGCACCCGAGCTCAGCATTCCACTTCAACTGATTTTTCAGGCATCCCTGTGTACATGAGTTGTAGCTGTGTGGGAAAAAGGCTAACATAGTTCCAATCTACAAAAGTGGAAGCAGGAAGACCCCCTTAATTATAGACCTGTATCATTGACAAGTGTAATAGTCAAAATATTGGAAAAAATTTAAACTAAATGGGTAGAACACCTGGAGGAAAACGATATAATATCAGACAGATAATATGGTTTTCTATCGGAAGATCCTGGTGAACGACTTACTCAGTTTTTATGATCGAGCCACAGAGATTTTACAGGAAAGAGATGGTTGGGTTGACTGCATCTATCTGGACCTAAAAAGGCTTTCGACAGAGTTCCCATAAGAGGTTGTTCTGGAAACTGGAACATATTGGAGGGGTGACAGGTAAGCTTCTAACATGGATGAAAAATTTCCTGACAGAAAAATGAGGGCCGTAATCAGAGGCAAGGTATCGGATTGGATCACGAGTGGAGTACCACAGGGTTCAGTTCTTGCACCGTCATGTTCACTGTCTACATAAACGATCTACCAGTGGGAATACAGAATTATATGAACATGTTGCTGATGATGCTAAGATAATAGGGAAGATAAGAAACCTAGATGATTGTCATGCCTTCAAGAAGACCTGGACAAAATAAGTATATGGAGCAACACTTGGCAAATGGAATTTAATGTGAATAAATGCCATGTATTGGAATGTGGAATTGGAGAACATAGACCCCACACAACCTATAAATTATGTAAGAAATCTTTAAAGAATTCTGATAAAGAAAGGGATCTAGGGGTGGTTCTAGATAGAAAACTGTCACCGGAGGACCACATTAAGAACATTGTGCGAGGAGCCTATGCTACACTTTCTAACTTCAAAATTGCTTTTAAATACATGGATGGAGAAATACTAAAGAAATTGTTCACGACTTTTGTTAGACCAAAGCTGGAATATGCAGCAGTTGTATGGTGCCCATATCTTAAGAAGCACATCAACAATTGGAAAAGGTGCAACGACATGCCACTAAGTGACTCCCAGAACTGAAGAACAAGAGCTACGAGGAGAGGTTAGAGGCATTAAATATGCAAAAACTAGAAGATAGAAGAAAAAGAGGCGATATGATCACTACATTCAAAATAGTAACAGGAATCGAGAAAATTGATAGGGCAGAATTCCCGAGACCCGGAACTTCAAGAACAAGAGGTCACAGATTTAAACTAACGAAACAAAGCTGCCGAGAAATATAAGAAATTCCCTTTTGTAAACAGAGTGGTAAACGGTTGGAACAAGTTAGGTGAGAAGGTGGTGGAGGCCAAAACCGTCAGTAATTTCAAAGCATTATATGACAAAGAGTGCTGGGGAGACGGTACACCACGAGCTTAGCTCTCATCTTGTAACTACACTTAGGTAATTACAGTCACAAATAACAAAGAATTTCAATCCAAATCTGTTTCGTTTGGAGGGAATATACTGCTTGAATGAAACACGTCCTTTGAAAAGCACAAGGGATTCGTCAATCACCAGCTTCTGTGCTGGTACGTAGAAATCTCTGAACTTCCCAATCACTTCATTCATATAGTGCCTCACTCGCCAAAGTCTATCATCCTCTGTCCGATCCTCATTACTTGCAAAATGCAGACACCTGAGGAGTATCTGAAACATGTCCCGGGACATATATTTCCTGAAGAAAGATGTTCGAATAGTCAGATCTTTGCTCCAGTAATCTGTGATAACGTGTTTGACATAGTGCTTCATCAACATACATATTGCTAAAAATACATACATTTCACCTACAGTGGTGGTTTTCCAACACTGCAATCATGAAAATTCTGTTATCTCTTTTCCAATGAGATGAGCCGCATGAAGGTTCGTTTGGTGTACATTATATTCCATGAGCGGCTCATCATAGAATGCTGTAAAATAATTCAATTCACACATGTCCTCTCCATTATCAGGGAAAAGCTCTGTAATCGCAACGTCTTTATTGTTAAAGGCAGGAATTCGAGGAATAAAACCAGCACCATCACTCCACACTAGTACACCTGGTGTCCTACAAGACACAACAGGGGCATGACGGCGAGGAAGCGATGCACACCGTGGGCCAGGAGCTGAAGCCCATCTACGCACAGTACGGCCGCTACGTGCACGTGAAGTGGAAGCACGTGAACATGAGGGTCTTGGTGCCTCATGTTGTTCCAAGCGGTGGCACTTGGCTGGGCGAGACACTGCTGATGCTACAATTTCTCGCCCGGTAACACCACTGGTACTGGCAACAGGCTCGGTAACACTATGCTCTGATTCCACGTCACTAAAACCAGAAAAAGTCACCTTCCTCTGACTCGTCACACAAAATATCCTCAGACTCTAAATAAGCACAGGAACTGTGTGGTCATGGGTGAATTGGAGTAGACGCTGGGCGAGGTGGCATGGGTGAGCATATAGGCCTCGCCATGGGAGGCGGCTGTATCTCATTTTCACTGTCATTGCTACTATCATCAGTCAATTGTGTGTAGTCCCTATCATTGTCAGAGTCATCAAAATCACTTTCCTCACCATCAGAAAATAATTCACTGGTTATTTGCTCTTTGGTAAGTGATTGTGTGGTGCATGCCCGGAAGGCGTTTGGCCGTGCGTTCGCCATGGTGACCACTGGGTAACTGATGCCTCCCACGCGATGGTAGTGTGAGCTGGATTTTTTTACAAAATGGCAGCTATTTACTATAGCCTCTGGGCAGCGTATGGGGGCCCCCTCTACCCTGCTGGCCATTTAAATCTTGCGCAGTACTCCAAAACATCATATGATGTGGTGCGCAAGTTATTGCAAGTTACTCAACACATCATATGATGTGTTGCGCAGTTCAAGGGTTAAATGCTCAAACTTTCTTAACAAACAATCTAATTTAGGCTTTGCCCCCTTTCTCTATTTTCTTCCTCTTTTTCTTACCCCTGTCTCTTCCTTGTATCTCTTTTTTCCTACTCTTACCTTTCCTCTTGCACATATTCTTACATTCTTTTCCCCTCATCTGTCAACTGAACTCTTTCCTCTCCATATTTTCCTGTCCCTTCCTCTCTTATATCACATGACCTTATAATGATCCAGGACGTTATAATGGACCATTATAAAGGACTTTATAATGATAATAAATTATCATTATAATGGACTTTATAATGATACAAAACGTCATCATTTCTTCATTTTCCAAAGTGTGGTTTGGTCATAACTATCACAGTTTGTTAGTCATCAGTTACAATAATTTATATATTTATGTTACGCAATCCTTAATAGTAGTCAAAATAATTTAATTATTCCTCGATATAAAGCTATCCCTCATTCTAATGACCAGAATATTCAGCACATACATTAGATGGAAGATTATAACAATGGTAGATTTACATGTTTGCAAGCCTAAAAGATGCACATTTCATCAGACAGATTTGTGAATTGTACCTCACATAAGTGGCTTTTCACTCTTTACTAGGTCTTGTAACAAGGACATCTGGGCTTTCAGCTCTTCCATCTTGAGGCCTAAATCAAAAGAAAAATGGTTAGACACCTTATTAATATCCAAGTTATAATGAATATCAGAGTTTAGGAACTTACATGGCAATACAAAAACACTTTGATAATACAATACAGTAATTTATTATTAGAACGTTAGTGTCAAGAAATTAAATGAATTTGTTCATGCATATATGCCACGTGTGCGAATGCTGGTTGTGCTCTTGCCTGCATGTATATGTAGTAAATGATGCTCAGCTGCTCTGTACTGTGTGCGCGCGCGCCTCTAACACTTCCCGATTGTAACTCCACTTCCTCAATTAAAACCCCAGCTTAGCACTGCTTGCAAGCTCACTGTGATCCTCATTGAACTCCCAGCTAAATGTTAAACTGAAATATTAAATGGGGGAAGCTACAAATAAAGGGTTATGATTTAATAAATATATAATAATTAACTTACTGCTGCCACCACCTTCCTGTAAAAGTGAATGTGACTGGATTACCGATTTCCCAGGAAGGACAGAAATCAATAATTATGAACTCGAAGGGCGTAGGAGCCTTGGCAATTAATGCTTGGAAATTATTTATGGAAAATCTTTACTTTACTTTATTGTGAGGACACAGGGAACTTCCAATACAGCATGTAAAATCAATAATGAGAGCGATGAATAAAATAGAAAAGAGGAAATTAGCTAAACACTCCAATAAATCAATATGCACTTTATTCAATAAAACCAGCGTTGAATGTAATGAAACGCCGCTTTCCGGGTGAGACCCGGAGGCTCCCCGGAGCTTACTAGGCTGATATGCTAATGTCAGACTTTGGCATTAGTCATGTGTATGGAGTTCTGTGGGCCTACCGGGGACCACAAGCCAGAACCTGCTCCCTTGGGGAGTAATGGCCTATAGAAACCCCGTGTGGTTGGAAGCATTCTATGTCTGCCATCAACCGGGTCAGACACCCAGAAAGGTAAGCATTCCAAAACCCTATTCTGGTGAAAATTTTGCTACCAAAAGCCGAACAAGTGGATAGAACTCCCCTAAAATAAACGAGTAAACGAGCATGACATCACACGTCGTTGCGCCGCTGTCTGCACAGCTCCCCCCTCCCTGACAGGTGGAAAGAGGAGCCCCAGACCCCCACGCCAGTTATCCACCCTTCAGTTCCGAGGCTGGATGCCAAACCACACGAAAAAAAAAATTGCCGACTGGAGGGAGGAAGTTATGCCGGGGAGCCTCCGGGTCTCACCCAGAAAATGGCGTTTCATTACATTCAATGCTGGTTTTCTGGGGGGGGGAGCCCCTTCGGCTCCCTGGAGCTAACTACCCACAGAGGAAAAAATAGAGGGACTTACCCGGGAGGCGGTCGCTGCTCACTCCTCAACTCGAAGTCGAGACAACTAGCTGCAACCACCAACCCAACGCGACACAGACCCGACGAGGCCCAGGAACGCTCACAAGATATCGAGCAGCCAGGACCCTGTTCGACCCCCAAAACCCTGCGCCAGAATGTCAGACAAGGACATGTTGCCAAGGACGGCAGCAAGCGCAGCTAACTTACAAACGTTATAGGCACGGGGATAGACCGCAGGCTGGCTAGACTTAATATCACTGTGGACGAACTGGGAGAACCACACTTGTGAACAGGGAAGAAGGGGAAACCGGATCAACCCAAAGCGCGTCCCCGGACACAGAAGCCGTGGCGTGCAAATAACTGCAGAGGGCCGCTACCAGACACAAAACATGATGCACCCCGGCCTGACCAACCAAGCATCAACAACCCAAGGACCCCTCCGGAAAGCAGCAGTCTCATTCTTTGCCAGAAAAGAAGGAGACGGTTGCAAACGAACAAAACCATCGCTACAACTAAAAGAGTAGAATCCCCTGCGCCGGAGGAGAGCATGAATTTCCCCAACCCGACCCCCAGAGGCCAATGCCAACAGAAAAAAAAAAAAGCCTTTGAAAAACAATGCTGAACCGAAGGGGCCACAACAAACCGAGGAGAAGAAAGAGAAGAGAGCACTCTGTCCAAGGACTAGGACGGCTCAGGCGGGGCATGAGCAGGCCAGAGGTAAAACAACGCACAAGACAGCTTGCGAAACAGCGCAGAAGTAACATCGATACCACCGCTGGCCTAAGGCAACGACGCGAAAGCCCACAAATAGTGGGACCAGGCGTGAGTGAACAGAGCAAGGCTCCTCCCCTATCGCCCCATCAATGGGGCGAACCGCAAAAGGGCCAGCGCCCCTTACGAGACCCAGAACCTCATACAAAGCGAACACTGCGCCGACCAGACGAAGGCGGGTCCAAAGGCGGAACCGAACCCGAAACTGGCACCTGTGGCTTACCACGATGAGCGGAACCCCAAGTTCTGGCACGACCCCTCCAGGAAGGCCCCCCACTCCTGGGACCCCCCCCCCCCCCGGAGAACCAACAAGTCAGACATAGGACAAGGCAGCCTGAATATACTGCGCCACGGCCGAAGCTGCAAAAAGCAGAGGACAAAAAGGTGAAGACATCCTAAGAGCCAGGGCCCAGGCCGCTTTCAGAGAGAAGGCAAGCACCGCGTGCCAACACGCTAGCCGAGAAGCGTAAAACAGGGAAACCGCATCCCGCAAGATCGGCGTAAAAAGCTTCAACAAGGCAGCCGACGAGCGAGCCGCCGAGCCCAAGGCACCGGACCCCGGAACAGCCCCAAGCGTCCCCACATCCTCCCCAAGCCAGTCCGAAGACAGCTCAAAGAGGGAAAAGAAACGTAACGCCGAAGCCAAGAGACCCCTGGCGCGCAAGTCCTCGGCCACCTGCGTAGCCGAATGGGAGGGAACCTGCACATGGAGCTGCACTACGCCAACATCCCAGGGAAGGGCAGGAGCAAACAAGCACTCATTGAGGTGCTCAGGGTCGCACTCCAAGGAAAACCTGAAACACCATCGAAGCCTCGCGCCACTGAAGCGTGTGGTTACAACAGAAAGAAAGCCTCCAAAGCAAACACAGGACAGTCCGCCAGCCAGGACAACTCCGGAACCTCGTAACGGACCCAGAAAGGGAATGAAGACCCAAACCTGAAAGATGACGGATCCATCACCGAGGCATAATTCGGGTCACGCAGGAAGTAAGCCGCAAGGGCCGCCTGCACCGTAGAGGGTTAGATACAGGAAGCCGAAAACCTCCGGAAAGACAGAACCGACACACCCGGGGGAACACAGAACCGAACCCAGGGAGGGACAGACACCAAATCCAACTTGTACGCAGAGGGGGGAAAAGAGAACCTCACTCCTTGTAACAATAAGTCCTGCTCAGAGGGTAGAAAAACCTAGGTGGGGTCCAGCAGGGCCCAAGGCCCCCAAGTCAGCCCCTCCCCCACCCCAGGATCCTCCTCTGCAGGACCCGGGGCCAAGTCATCCCCCAGAGCACCGACCCCCCTAAAGAAAAGGCCGGCGCAGCCAAGTATGCCAGACGGAAGGGGGCCCAGTGGTCAGACCCAGAAGCATCGGCTGGGAGATCGGACTCGAATGCCTCTGTCGCCACACCAGAAGGGGCATTCCCTAGACTGCCCGAGTCTCAAGATCATCTAAACCCTGCCCCAACTCCAAAACCCTTAGACGCTTCGGAGGCAAAAGCGGGGAGAGGGGGGGGGGGAGGGACTAGAACGAACCACAACAGGGGAAGGACGAGGGGGGGTGGACTGAACCAAGGTCGAAGCGACCCCCACCCCCCCAAGTCCGGGTACCTATAAGGAAAACGAGACAGCCTTGGGGCATCCGGGTGAGCAACCAACCTAGCGTGTTGCAACAACCTAAAGCACACACGCAATGCCTGCACTGCCTGTCCCCATAGATCATCATCAGTAGATTGGGTAAACCGAGTCACTAGCAAGCAACAAAACTCGCAGGACTGGTCGAAAGTGTCATCGACCCAACAGGCAGTGTGACGGAGGCAAAAACAGTGAGGGTCACCCTGAGACAAGGGAACTGAATAACTCTCGAACTCGCATGAAGCAAGGGGGGGGAGGACTCCGGGGACAAATCCATCGGACCCACGCGCCCCCTGAGATGGAAATCATGCTCGGGGAATCCCAGGCAGGGTACTGCTAACTGGCGCCCAAAACTACCAGGTAACTTTCTAAAGCTGAACCTCAGGAATGTGTACACTCATGGAGGGGGCCCTAGCAGGGGGCACCACCAGAACAGAACCGTGCTCAGGTTCACAAGCACAAATGGAGAAAGCAAGGCAGATCCCCTACAAGGCAAAAAGAAAAACAAAACCCCACAAGAGGACAAGGTACCCAAAGGAACCGAGCTGGCCGCTATGAATGGTGAAAACAAGCTGCGCAGCACCCTGCGCCCAGTACCAGGGCAGCTGCCTCTTACCCTAAGGTAAACAAAGACGACAAAACCCCCAAGCACCCAAAGGGCAGCCGAAAAACTGAGCAGTAATCCGGCCAAGCAGAGGCAGGCAACCGAGGAACTTGTGGAAGGTTGCCCCAAGTCCCAAGGGCAGTACTTGCAGGGCACCTAGGGATGATAACCCTAGGCGCATGCAGCCCGAATACTGTAGAATAACTCCTGGCTCTCGCACCCCTGGAAGAAAGTACCACATCCAAAGCACAGCGCTGGAATCACTGGAGCCAGAACACACAGTTAGACGGTTGGAACAAGTTAAGTGAGAAGGTGGTGGAGGCCAAAACCGTCAGTAGCTTCAAAGCATTATATGACAGAGTGCTGGGTAGACGGGACACCACGAGCGTAGCTCTCATCCTGTAACTACACTTAGGTAATTACACGACCTCTGCCTCTAGCATCAGCCTTAGAACTGAAGGGTAGATAGCCAGCATGGGGGTCTGGGCTCCCCCTTCCCCCTCCCGGTGAGGGGGGGAGGTTACCTTGAGGTTACCTTGAGGTGCTTCTGGGGCTTAGCATCCCGCGGCCCGGTCGTCGACCAGGCCTCCTGGTTGCTGGACTGATCAACCAGGCTGTTGGACGTGGCTGCTCGCAGCCTGACATACGAGTCACAGCCTGGTTGATCAGGTATCCTGGGGAGCTGCGCAAACAGCGGCGCAACGTGTGATGTCATGCTCGTTTGCTCATTTTTTTAGAGGAGTTCTATCAACTTGTTCGGCTTTTGGTAGCAAAATTTTCACCAGAATAAGGGTTTGTTTTGGGATGCTTACCTTTCTGGGTGCCTGACCCGTCGATGGCAGACATAGAATGCTTCCAACTACACTGGGATTTCTAAGGCCATTGCTCCCCATGCTCTCTGAGGGGGGCCAGGTTCTGGCTCGTGGTCCCTGGTAGGCCCACAGAACTCCATACACATGACTGATGCCAAAGTCTGACATTAGCATATTAGTCTAGTAAACTCCGGGAGCCAAAGGAGCTC
>WNGS01142304.1:11622269-11633185 GCA_020271785.1 Procambarus virginalis | reverse complement strand
TCCCCCCCCCCCCCGAAGCACTTTATATATCCTAGCTGTATATCTTAGTCCTACGAGGCAATGGGGTGAACTACTCCAGATGTATCCTGACTCCGTAACACATTACCTTATATCTGTACTCTCCAGCCAATGATGCTGAATGGCCCTTTCCCTCAGGCCTTTGATGCCTGACCAAGTTCACACCCCAGAACACTCCCAGTACACACTAAACTAAATTTGTTACAAGCTTACCAGTCGAGGATAGCTCCTCCCACAACTATACAGATCCTGGACTCCTCTTTTGGCTACAGCCAACCCATTTAAAAATTAGGCCCGAGGTCTGGCGCTCAAGAGGCCAATCAGGGCTTGGCACCAACCATATCCCTGGGACATACGTAGATTGAAATGGCTGCACGGCCAGTTGTAAGGGGGAAACAAGCAACGTTTGTCCCCTTGTGACACACACCAGACCTCTCCCAGACCTGGCCTCCACGTAATCCGAGGAAGGTCTGTTTACCGAAACAGATGAATAATGTTCTAACCTGTCCCATCCGAGATACGGGAAGGGACACTTGACTCTCTAGCGTAAAGGCTTGTGGGGGAAGGGGAGACGAGGCAACAGGGGGAGGGGGGAAGTGAACGAGGGAAGGGGGAGATGTTAGGTCTATGCAACAGACCGTTACACACCTATGAGCATTTATGTCAAAATGATCTTGTGATCACTAACATTAGTCACTGGAGTGGTTTTAGAGCTAAAAGATATTTATTGCATGTGAGGCGTTTTACCAGTCAACTGCTCTTCACGTCATATGATGTGTTGGAGTACTACGCAAGATTTAAACGGCCCGCGGATACACGGGGTTCACCACACCTTCATCAGGGCTCTTGTAAACAGACGCCATTTTTAAAAAAAAATCGTGGGCCAAACTCCCGGGTGTTAGGGGCCTCAGTATCGCGTAAGCTACCAAGCCTGACGCACGCAGCATGAGCTCACAGCACTGCTGTTCAGCTTGTGACCACAGCATCGCCTAAAAATGCCAAAATATACTTGTTCATGCTATTATGTAGCGATGATATTATTACAGAAGACCCCTGACTGTGATAAAAGTGACCAGGGTTCTGATAATAGCAGGATTGCGATGATTTAGCGCTGTGCGCCATGGAGGGAGGAGTAATGCTGTGGGAGGAGGGTGGTGGCGATGTTTTCTGACTGTGTGTGGCCACCTTTTATTGACTGCACTCAGCATACCAGCTTAGTGGTTCGCTATAGTGAACACAAATGTAGATACTTATATATAACGTGTGTATAGAGGGTATAAACAGCAAGAGAAGGTTTGGAGCCGCCATTTTGGTGAGGGCGGTGGCGTCGTCTGCACGACGCCACCGTGCAGACGACGGTGTTGTTTACTGGATACCACGATCGTCTTGGGCACCATACCAGTTTATTTGTACAAGTATGGTGAATAAAACAGGTAGATATTTATTTATAATGTGTGTATATAGCGTAATAACATCACACAGTATTGTTGGAGGAGAAATATTAGTGCGTGGCCTTGAGGGAGGCAGCCATCAGCTGACTGTGTTAGGTCCTATGTCTTTGTGCATTTACTCACCACACATAGCTTAGATGTACAGTTATGGTGAACAAAACATGTAGATACTTATATATACCATCTGTATATAGTGAATTATAGCAAAAACAGTATTGTGGGAGGAGAATGTGGGCGAGTCAGATGACTGGAGGGAGGGCGGGAGTGGCTGGCTGGTACACGGCGGTCACTCCTCGTTACTTTTTGACTCATAATAGCTACTTAGGGTTCGTTATAGTGAACAAAACATGCAGATACTTATATATAACCTGTGCTTATAGTGTAATAACCGACAAAGTATTTGTTCACTGATTGATGAACATAACTGAATCAACAATATGCACACCATATTTTTGAGTACAGCAATGATTCACTCATTTTATTATATAAATATATCAAACTACACACTATTGAATAATATTACAGCAAAAAAACTATGAAACATCAATCAGAGACATTGAAATAATTAGGTAATTATCTCTTTGTGGCAACTCTGGCCTGACAGCTGGCGAGCAACAGACCGCCTGGGACGCATGCTGAGTCAGCGCCTATAATTTGCCAGACTTCCCCGCCCTATAGCGGGCAATATATGGCACTTACGATTTTTTTATTATTTTTCCCGTGATCAGTGAACACAAATTAACAGGTTAGGAAGAAAAAAATTTTTTTTTTTCAAAATGACATGTGCCTGTGCGGATAGCAGGATATTAGACCCCGAGCATGTTAAGGGTTAATGACCAGGACGGCTCAGGTGGCGCATGAGCAGGCCGGAGGTGAAACAACGCCCGAGACAGCTTGCGAAACGGCGCAGACGTAACATCAATACCGAAAGCAAGCTAAAGCAGCTCTGCCAGCGCCGCACGATACGAGGCGACAGTGTTCGGCATAAGGAGACGGTCCTGGAACAACCAAGAAAGAAAGGACAACACCACCCTAACAGAAAGCAAAGTACAACGACGAAGACGTAAGAAGAACCAGAAGGCCGCCAAGAACCTTATATTGCCGCCAGGACGAAGCCTGCAGATGGGACACTAATAAGGAAGCCACCTAATCACCATAGAGATCATGATAAACAAGAGTCAAAAATACCATACGCGAAGACTCGAGGAGAAGAGCGAACCAGCCACATGATGTACCGGTCCGATCTGCTGGAAGAAGTGGAGCCGCGGAAAAACCTCCGGTTTCGGACACCGAGCAAGCAGCACCTGAAACAACGCTGGGCCAGCCACCAAGGGGCCAAGAGGACAACTCTCCCTGTAAGTCTCCAAGCGAGTCAGGACGTGGAGAAACAGCTGAATCGGGGGAAAGAGGTACAGGAACCCCCACCTCGACCAGTCCTGCCGAAAGGCATCGACCCTGACGGCCTCGCAGCTGGGAAAGGGCGCCACATACAGGGGAAGGCGCCGCGACAAACGCCAACGCAAAGAGGTCCACCTTGGGGCGTCCGAATGTCTGGCAAAGCCAACGGAAGGAGTCGGCGTCGACCATCCATTCCGTGGAGAGGTGGAATGAAACGAGACAGGCCATCGGCCAAGACATTGGACACTCCCCGCACGTGAACTGCCAGGAGTGCCAAACCCTGAGAACTCGGCAGACGAGTCACCCGAAGCAACCAGTGCCAAACAGACAATGAACCACCGGGTTCATTGTCTGTTTGCCCCCCCCTGCCTGGGTAAACCCAGGCAGAGTACTGCTAACCGGCGCCCAAAACTACCAAACAAGCAGTCTAAAGCTGAATCCCAGGGACATATACACTCACGGGGACCATGGTGGGGGCACCACCAAATATCAGGGTGAGGCCAAACACAAGTGGCAAATAAGGCAGAACCCCCCACCAAGGCACAAAAAAAAAAAAATGCAAGAGGACAACGTACCCCACGAAACAGAGCCGGCCGCTGTGATAGGTGACAACTAGCTGCGCAGCACTCTGCGCCCCTTACCAGTGCAAAAACTGCCTCTTACCCCTAAGGTAAACTAGGGAGACAAAACATCCAAGTACCCAAAGGGCGGCCGAGAAATCGAGCAGTAAAACGAGCACACAGAGGCAGACCCCGAGGAATTTGTGAAAGGTAACCCCAAGCTCCAAGGGCAGTACTTACAAGGCACCTAGGGAAGGGAACCCTAGGTGCATGCAGCCTGAGTACTGAGGAATAACTGCTGGCTCTCACACCCCTGGAGAACAGCAGCCACACACAAGGTACAGTGCCGCAAAATACTGGAGCCAGAGCACACAACCGAGCCGATAGCATCAGCTTCAAGAACTGGGGTGTGGATCGCCAGCGCGGTAGGTCTGGGGCTACCCCTTCCCCCTCTCGGTGAGGGGAAAGCTGCTCAGACAGCAGCACGACGACGGGTGACGTCATACTAGTTTGCTCATTTTTGTTTGGGGAGTTCTATTCGCTCGTTCAGCTTTTGGTTGCAATTTTCACCAGAATAGGGGTTTGTTTTGGGACACCTACCTTTCTGGGTGCCTAACCCGGTCGATGGCAGACATAGAATGCTTCCAAGTACACTGGGGTTTCTATAGGCCATTGCTCCCCTTGCCTCTCTAGAGGGGGCCAGGTTCTGGCTCGTGTTCCCCAGTAGGCCCATAAGAACTCCATACACATGACTGATGCCAAAGTCTGACATTAGCATATCAGCCTAGTAAGTTCCGGGGAGCCGTAGGGGCTTCCCCCAGAAATGACCAGGATTCTGATAATAGTAGGATTGTTGTGATAATTAGCGCTGTAGTGGGAGGAGTAATCTTGGCGAGGGAGGGAGGTAGCGTTATTCTGCTGACTCTGCGTGACCACTTTTTACTGTCTAGACTCACTATACCAGCTTAGTTGTTCGCTATGGTGAACAAAACATGCAGATACTTATATATAACGTCTTCACACTGTAACGTATACATAGTGAATATAAGCAAAAACAGTATGATGGGAGGATTATTGTTGTTGTTTAAGATTTGCTACCTGGAACAAAAAGTTCCAAGTAGCACGGGCTATGGTGAGCCCGTAGTGGTGGGAGGAGAATGGTGGCGAGTAAGCTGAGGTGACGGAGGGAGCGAGTGACAGCCAGTGGCGGGCTGCCACTTCCTGCCACTGCCACTCAGCATACCAACTTAGTGGTTCGTTATAGTGAACACAAATGTAGATACTTATATATAACGTGTATATATATAGTATAATAACAGCAAAAGGAGTGTGGGGAGAAGCCATTTTGGTGAGGGAGGTGGCGACATCTGCACGATTCATCACGCTGGGTAGGGGGTGGCCACTATGCTCTTTGGGCACTATACCAGCTTAGTTGAACTGTTATGGTGAACAAAACATGTAAATACTTATATATAATGTGTTTATATAGGGTAATAACACCACAAACAGTATTGTTGGGGGAGAAATTTTAGTGCATCTGACCTTGAATGTGTGAGGGAGGCAGCTGCCAGTTGTGTGTAGTGAACTCTCTTAGTGCCTGAACTAACTATTATCAGCTTAGTTGTACAGTTGTGGTGAACAAAACATGTAGATACATATATACAACGTCTGTATATAGTGAATAAAAGCAAAAACAGTATGGTGGGAGGAGAATGTGGGCGAGTGAGTTGTTGAGGGAGCGAGTGGCTGGTTGGTGTGTTACGGTCACTCCTCATTGCTTTTTGACTCATAATACCAGCTTAGTGGTTCGTTATGGTGAACAAAACATGCAATACTTATATATAACCTGTGTTTATAGTGTAATAACTGACAAAGTATTTGTTCACTGTTTGATAAACATAATAATTGAATCACCAATATGCACACCATAATTTTGAGTACAGCGATGATTCATACATTTTATTATATAAATATATCACACTACACACTATTGAATAATATTACAGCAAAAAACAAAGAAAAATCAATCAGACACATTGAAATAATTAGGTAATTATCTCTTTGTGGCCTCTCCATCCTGACAGCTGGGGCAGAGCAGACCGCCTGGGATGCATGAGGAGTCGGCACCTGTTTTTTTGCCAGGCTTCCCCGTCCTATAGCGGGAAAAATATGCCACTTACGATTTTTTTATTATTTTTCCCATGATCAGAGAACACAAATTAACAGTTTAGAAGAAAAAATAATTTTTTTTTTGTTATGTGCCTGTGGGTAACAATGGCCAAATAGCCCTTAGCAAGACAAGGGTTAATTCAGTCCATCCGGTGGTCATCGGGATTCAACATTGGCTGTTTCTTATCTCCAGTAGATTTAAGACAGTTAAGTTTTGCTGGGTTCCCAGCCATATTTGTGTCTTTAAGTAAGCGTTTGAACACTGCTGCTAAGGAAGCTATCCACACTTGTCCCATCTCCCGCAAAGGTATTCCTTATTTTGACTTTTACCCAGTTATTCATTCCTCCATCCTTGCCCGTTGGCAGAGTTGTTGGTCTTCTGTTACTGGTAACAAACTGTGTACTCTTAAGAGTATTGTGTCCCCGTGGCCTTCCTCCTACCACCGTAACCGGCGATGGGAAACAGCTCTGGCGAGGCTGCGTATTGACAATACTCGCTTAACTCACAGACGCTTAATGGAGTGCACCCTGCTCCTTATTGTCCTAACTGCATTGTCCCTCTTACAGTTGTGCATATCCTTGTTGAATGTCCTGACTTCCAGGATGAGCGTGTGTCTTGCTTTCCGACCGTCCCCCGTGGTCACTTTTCCCTCGATAGAATTCTTGGTGAATCAGATTCTTTTGATACTGTTTGCCTTATGCATTTCTGTTCGCCGATCAGCATCCTCAGTGATATTTAGCCCCCTCTGATTATTCCGCACATTTGATGGTGCTACATAGCCTTCCCGGCTTGGTGCCTTCTTTGATAATTACTTACATCACTTCCTAATGCATTCCATTTGTTAACTACTCTGACACTGAAAAAGTTATTTCTAATGACACTGTGGCTCATTTGGGTACTCAGTTACCATCTGTGGCCCCTTGTGCAAGTACCACCCATGTTAAATAATCTGTTCCTATCTACCCTGTCAATTCCCCCTGAGAATTTGTATGTTGATACCTGGTTGATGGGGTTCTGAGAGTTCTTCTACTCCCAAGCCCAGCCCGAAGCCAGGCTCGACTTGTGAGAGTTTAGTCCACCAGGCTGTTGCTTGGAGTGGCCCACAGGCCCACATACCCATCACAGCCCAGTTGGTCCAGTACTCCTTAACTATGTGGTTATCATGTCTCCCCGAACTCTTGTCTTCCAGCAACATAAGGTGCAGTTCACGCAGCCTTTCCTCGTAACTCATGCCTCTTAGTTCTGGGACTAGTCTATTGGCATACCTTTGAAACCTTCTCCAGTTTCGTCTTATGCTTGACAAGGTATGAAGTCCATGTTGGAGCCGCATACTCAGGATTGGTCTTTGTATGTGGTATACAAGGTTCTATATGATTCCTTACACAAATTCTAAAGGCAGTTCTGAGTTAGTCAGCCTTGCATATACCGCTGATACATTCTTTTGATGTGGGCTTCAGGAGACAAGTTTGGTGTAAATTAACTCCTAGAGCACTCTGTCCGTTTCATGGAGGACTTCGTCTCCCATTCAGTAACCTGTGTCTTGCCTCCTGTTCCCTCCACCTAATTTAATTACCATACATGTGTTTACAGGTATATGAAAGACAATCATATACAGTACTAATTTGAATCAGGATTTTTTTTAATACCTGTAAGCACCACTTCTTGCATATCACTTTTGAAAGTAAACATGCAAATCCTGCACATACACAAGGAAATCAAAGTAAGGTAATTATCAAAAGAAGGCACCAAGCCTGGGAGACTATGTAGCACCATCAAAGTCGCAGGATAATAAAAAATGTGCTATACAGTATATCACTAAGGATGCCAATACAAGAACAAAAGTGCACAAGATAAGTGATATTAAGGTATCGAATTCACCAAGGATTCTATCAAGGGACAAGTGATCGTGAGGAACAGTCGGAAAGCAAGTCACAATATCCTGAAAGTCAGGACATTCAGCAAGAACATGCATGACTGTAAAAGGAATGCAGTTTGGACAATAAGGAGAAGGGCGGCATACCATTAAGTGCCCACGAGTTAAATGTGTATGACCAATACAGAACCTACCCAGACCCATTTCCCATCGCCGGTTATGATGGTAGAGGGAAGGCCAAAAGGACAGGCTACTCTTAGAGGACACAGTTGTTAACAGTAACAGAAGACCAATGACCCTGCCAACAGACTTGGATCGAGAAATGAATGACTAGGTAGAAATCTGAATAGGGAACACTTTTTGGAAATAGGACAAGTGCTGATAGCCTCCTTAGCAGCAGTGTCTGCATGCTCATTTAAGGAAATACCAATACTGTTGATAATCCAGCAAAACTTAACACTTTGATGCTCTGGGCCGCATGCACTGCACTTCTCCGGGTGGGTTTGGGCATTCCGCGGGAGCATGTGGTAATTCTGAAAAGTGTATAATCTTTTCAACTTTGTTACCTCAATTCTCATCCTAGGTTTTTTCAATTTGGTATCATTGTATTCACAATAAAATTCTCTACAAGACTAAAGGCATATAAAGTTCAAAGCCAGCGTACCATCCACAACAACAGAGAAAGTGAGAGAAAGTTACCCGGGAACACGCAAGAGCGATAAAATGTTTACACTTTTCAGTTTTGTCACCTCAATTCTCGTCCTAGGTCTTTCATTTTGGTATCAATGTGTTCGGCAATAGAATTCCCAACAGGAATATATGCATATAATGTCAAAAAAAGCAGCGCACTCCACCCGCCAACGTGAGGAATGCAGGCCGTGGTTATCAGAAAGAGAGCGCTGTGCCACCCCAAGGCGTCTCTCATTACATTAGAGCGCGCGGTAATCTGAAAAGCGTATACTTTTTCAACTTTGTCATCTCAATTTCTCATCCTAGGTTTTTCAATTTGGTATCAATGTGTTCGCAACTGAATTCTCTACTGGACTAAATAAAATAAAGCCCAAAGCCCGGCGAGAAAGTGAGAGAGTCTTACCCGGGAGCGCGCAAGAGCTCCGTTCACTTCACTCTCTTCACTTTGGACATCTCAATTCTCGTCCTAGGTCTTTCATTTTGGTATCATTGTGTTCACAATAGAATTGCCTACAGGACTAAAGTATACAAAAGGTAAAAGTACAAAAGCCCAGCGTACCACCCACAGCAAACAGAGAAAGTGACAGAGCATTACCCCCGTGAGCGCTAATAAAGAGCAATAAAATGGGTATGCTCGTATAAACTTGGTTACCTCAATTCTGGTCTGAGGTCTTTCATTTTGGTATCAATGTATTTGCAATGAAATTCTCTACAGGACTATATGCATATAAACCCAAAAGCCTGGCAAAAAAGTGAGAGCGTGTTACCTGGGGAGCGCGCAAGAGCAATAAACTGTGTACTCTCTTTTCACTTTGGACATCTCAATTCTCGTCCTAGGTCTTTCATTTTTGGTATCATTGTGTTCGCAATAGAATTCCCTACAGGAGTATATGCAAATATAAAGAAAAGGATACAGATTCAAGCTAAGGAACCAAAGATGCCGAAAACATACTGTACAGTGACACCTCGGCTTACGAATGCCCTATTTACGAACTTTTCGAGTTACGAGCCCAATTTCTTTGTAAAATCCGAATCGGGTTATGAGCTTTGCCTCGGGAAACAAAGTTTGTTGATACGCGATGGCCGACCTAGCACGTGGGGCATGGCGATGGCACCTCAGTTTACCAGTGCCTCCCGCCTAGTGACAATCGCGCCTGATTCTTGTAAAGAATTACAATTTTGGAGGGATTTTTTGGGTATTTGAACATAAAAGTGTTATTATATATCTCCCCATGGATCACAAGATCATAGAGGAAAAACAAGAGATCATTTGTAAACATGAAAATGGTATGAGGGTTGTTGATGTAGAGTAGAGGATGTCCCTTCCTCATTTATTAAGAAAATGTGTGCAGTATGGGAAAAATTGCAAAGTTTTGCTGAAAAGTGTCACCCAAATCAAGCTGTAGCAGGCAGTTGTGTGAACCCTTTTATGACAATGTGATGTCTCACTTCAGACAAGTGTTACAATGTAGGGAAAAAAAAAGTGTCGGTAGACAGGTTTTTAGTGAGAAAAGCAAGCGTGAGCCACAAGCAGGTCTAGTGGTATGCAGGCACAAACGTGCCAGAGTGTGTACCTCAGAGAAGTCATCACTGCCTGATGTTATAATGGAAGGGGACTCCCCTTCCAAATGAGGGCTGTGATCAGAGGCAATGTATACGGACTGGAGAAATGTCACAAGTGGAGTACCACCAGGGTCAGTTCTTGCACCGTGATAGTTTATTGTCTACATAAATGATCTCACCAGTTGGTATACAGAATTATATGAACATGTTTGTTTGCTGATGATGCTAAGAAGAGTAGGAAGGTAAGAAATTTAGTGATTGTCATGCCCTTCAAGAAGACCTGGGACAAAATAAGTATTGGAGCAACACTTTGGCAAATGGAATTTAATGTGAATAAGATGCCATGTTATGGAATGTGGAATTGGTGAACATAGACCCCACACAACCTATAAATTATGTGAGAAATCTTTAAAGAATTCTGATAAAGAAGGGATCTAGGGTAGGTTTTAGATAGAAAACTGTCAACTGAGGACCACATCAAGAACATTGTGCGAGGAGCCTATGCTACAATTTCTAACCTAGAATTGCTTTTAAATACATGGATGGAGAAATACTAAGAAATTGTTCACGACTTTTATTAGACCAAAGCTGGAATTTTCAGCGGTTGTATGGTGCCCTTATCTTAAGAAGCACATCAACAAACTGGAAAAGGTGCACGACATGCCACTAAGTGGCTCCCAGAAATGAAGGACAAGAGCTATGAGGAGAGGTTAGAGGCATTAAATATGCAAAAACTAGAGATAGAAGAAAAGAGGCGATATGATCACTACGTACAAAATAGTAACAGGAATTGATAAAATCGACAGGGAAGATTTCCTGAGACCTGGAACTTCAAGAACAAGAGGTCATAGATTTAACTAGCTAAACACAGATGCCGAAGAAAACGTAAGAAAATTCACCTTCGCAAATAGAGTGGTAGACGGTTGGAACAAGTTAAGTGAGAAGGTGGTGGAGGCCAAAACCGTCAGTAGTTTCAAAGCGTTATATGACAAAGAGTGCTGGGAAGACGGGACACCACGAGCGTAGCTCTCATCCTGTAACTACACTTAATAGGTAATTACACTTAGGTAATTACGAGGCAGCTCCTATTGGCGAAGCAGCTGCTACGTGATGTTCTGAGATGTGTTGATGGTAAATGTATATGGTGTGTGACAGTGTATAGTGTGTACAATGATGTAAATATACATAATGAA
>WNGS01142304.1:11586306-11599004 GCA_020271785.1 Procambarus virginalis | reverse complement strand
TTATATGAAATTGTGATGTGTTTTCCTTTATGCACAATGAAACCTTGAAAAGCCATGAACCCTAGTGTAATGGTAAGCTTACCTGCCTCCCTCTGCCACCGAGTAAAACATGACAAAAATATTTAACAATGATTGCCCTTATGCTCTTCTGTGCCTCATTTCCTCTGGGAGCTGTCCATGCTTGAAGGAGTAGGTACATGTATAATCTTAGAGACTATATTTTAAATGCAGTACAAATCCTTAAATGGCATCAGCTAGTTATCAGAACAGTGATTAACACTTGCTTGCATTGAGAGAGAAGAACTGGAGTTTGAACACTCATCAGTGGGACAATTGGGCACCATTCTTTTGCCATTACCACTTGGTAACGGCAAATACCAGCCACTTGGGCTGAGACGGTAGAGCGACGGTCTCCTTCATGCAGGTCAGAGTTCAATCCCCAACCGTCCAAGTGGTTAGGCACCATTCCTTTACCCCGTCCCAAATCCTTATCCCAGTGCTATATAGTCGTAATGGCTTGGTGCTTTCTCCGGATAGATAGGCGCAATTTGGCTTGACACTTTTCCCCTGATAATTCCCTCCATCCCTCCTTCCTTTAAATATTATTATTTATTTTGAAATGCGTTATATGACAAAGAGTGCTGGGGAGACGGGACACCACGAGCGTAGCTCTCATCCTGTAACTACACTTAGGTAATTATTCTGTGCACCGAGCAGTAATTGGAAACCTGAATGTAAAACAACTGGTGGATCATACTTGGGAAAGTATGGCACTGAGTAACCTAATTGCTTCTAATACGAGTCTTGGCCAAATAAACTAAAAATACATTATGGTTCAATTCATAAAATGTACCACTTTCCCTGAATGAGAAAAATAGAGGAGTGCAACTAACAAACTCTGTTGGTGGCTGGAGAGAGAGAATAGGAAAACTATGAAAAGATGGACAAGTGGAAGGAAAATATTTGAAACAGCATACATTGAAAGTATAACAAAGATGGAGAAAATACAGCAGAGGCCAGAGAAAAGTCAGTGGGGAAAGAGATGCCATACTTGCTCATAGCAGTACTTTCATATGCAACTGCTCTAGCAACTGTTTTAATCCATTTGAATGAAATCTGTTGTAATGTATTTTGCTGTGCATGGACGGTGTTTGTAAATCCTTAGGGATAATAAATATTCAGATTCCCAATTTTATATTTATTAGTTGATACTACAACATTAATAAATCAACCCATCCATCTGAAATGACAGTACTTACAGCCACTATTTGGTCGAACGTAACAATATGTAGTAGTGTGCATTAGGCCTAGCATGTCTTGGTCAGGTTAGGTTAGGTTGGTAGGTCTTAAGAGTTACATTTCCAGTTTTCTAGAATGCCATTTGGGCTAACTCAGTGTTACAAAATGTGAACTTTCAGGGTGATCTGGCATTACATACTGGTTCATTCCACCAAATAGCTGCTGTAAATACTATCATTTTAGGAGCATGGACTGTAATAAATATCAAATGAGCAAGACAAATTATTATATATACAGTATAATACTATTATATTATATATATATATATATATATATATATATATATATATATATATATATATATATATATATATAATATATATATATAGTCGTACCTAGTAGCCAGAATGCACTTCTAGGCCTACTATGCAAGCCCGATTTGCCTAATAAGCCAATTTTTCATGAATTAATATATTTTCTCTAATTTTTTTATTATGAAAGATAAACCTACCATTTCATTATGTATGAGGTCAATTTTTTTTATATGGAGTTAAAATTAACGTAGTTATATGACCGAACCTAACCAACCCTACCTAACCTAACCTAACCTATCTTTATAGGTTAGGTTAGGTTAGGTAGCCGAAAAGTTAGGTTAGGTTAGGTTAGGTAGGTTAGGTATCGAAAAAACAATTAATTCATGAAAACTTGGCTTATTAGGCAAATTGGGCCTTGCATAGTAGGCTGAGAAGTGCGTTCTGGCTACTAGGTACGACATATATATATATATATATATATATATATATATATATATATAATATATATATATATATATATATATATATATATCTATATCTATATATATGTCTGTCGTACCTAGTAGGCCAGAATGGCACTTCTCGGCCTACTATGCAAGGCCCGATTTGCCTAATAGGCCAAGTTTTCCTTGAATTATATACTTTTCTCTTATTTTTTTCTTATGAAATGATAAATCTACCCATTTCATTAGTATGAGTTCAATTGTTTTTTATGGAGTTAAAATTAAACGAGAATATATGACCGAGACCTAACCAACCCTCTCTAACCATAACCTAGACCTATATTTATAAGGTAGGTAGGTTAGGTTAGGTAGCCGAAAAAGTTAGGTTAGGTTAGGTTAGGAAGTTAGGTGTTAGGTAGTCGAAAATCAATTAATTCATGAAAACTAGCTCTATTAGGCAAATTGAGCGTTGCATAGTTGCTCGAGAAGTGCGTTCTGGCTACTAGGTACGACATATATATATATATTATATATATTATATTAATATTATATATATATATAATATATATATATATATATATAATAATTATATATATCCATTATAATATATATATGTCGTACCTAGTAGCCAGAACTGCACTTTGCGCCAACTATGCAACGCCCGAATTTGCCTAATAAGCCAAGTTTTCATGGAATTAATATATTTTCTCTAATTTTTTTCTTATGAAAGATAAAGTTACCCATTTCATTATGTATGAGGCCAATTTTTTTTCGTTGCAGTTAAAATTAACGTAGATATATGACCGAACCTTGTGTATGTATGTATGTCTATATTATATATATATATATATATAATATAATATATATAATATATATATATATATATATATCCTAAATATATATATGCGAACACGCCTGAATGGTCCCCAGGACTATATGCAAACTATATGTTCGCATTGTGTTTCTCACATGTGCCCCAAAGAATGAGGTGATTTGATAAAATGCTTGCCCAAGATTACTATCGGGTGCCGGTGGGGGGGGGGTTCAAATAGCTTCGGCTATCCTCCTTATGTCCGGTCAAGATGGTCAAGTGGCTTAAGGCGTCCTGTACATACCAGTTGCGTTGATCCTGGCAGTATGGGTTCGAGTCACTTCTGGGGTGTGAGTTTTCAGTTGTTATATATATATATATATATATATATATATAATATATATATATATTATATATATATTATATATATATATAATATATAATAGTATGTATGTTTCAGTGGTTTCAGTGTTCATTGCCAATTGTACTAATTACTACCTTTATGGGGGGAGCAACTTGTGGTCACTGAAGCTACTATACTATATAGTGCCAGACTACAAGGTGCCAGTAGTCACGGAGTTATTGGCCTACCGAGGACCACAAGCACCCTAGAGAGGCACATGGAGCAGTGACACTATGAAAATTTGTATGTAAATTTATTTATATCTACTATGACCAAGGAAAGGCACCTAGAAATTTGGCTAAGCAAAACAGACTACACAGTGAAGTAAAGATACACAGTGAAGTAAAGAACAGTGAAGAGCAGAGGTGCCATGGGCACAATCAGAGAACACTGTATGAACATCAGAGGTCCACGGTTGTTCAACGTCCTACCAGCGAGCATCAGAAATGTTACAGGAGCAACCGTGGACATCTTCAAGAGGAAACTAGAATGTTTCCTTCAAGGAGTGCCGGACCAACCGGGCTGTGGTGGTATTTGGGCCTGTGGGCCGCTCCAAGCAACAGCCTGGTGGACCAAACTCTCACACGTCAAGTCTGGCCTCGGGCCGGGCTTGGGGAGTAGAACAACTCCCAGAACCCCATCAACCAGGTATCAACCAGGTAACCAGACTATTGCTTGGTTAGAAACCAGACAGCAGCCTCAAAACAGCCCAAAAATAATTCCCCCAACAATATAAGCAAATTATAAAAAATTAACGAAACTAGTATGAGCTAGTTCGCCCCATACCTTTTCCCTCGTTTGGGGGAAGGATGGAGACAGACTGGGTCAGCCAGCTGCTCCACCACCAGTTCTTATCGTGATATGTACTGTGCCTGGTCGCCCTCTCGGTTAGCTCTGGCTTTGGTTTCGTGTTTTAGGGTAAGTGGTGTTTTGTCTTTGAGGTTATTCCTGTGCATGGTTGTGCAGCGTGAGTCAAGAGTTTGGTGTACATAATGCTGCCCTTGTGCTGTTAAGGTATCTTCCTTGGAGGGTTTCGCATTTCACTTCCTTAGGGGTCTCCTCTCTTGTGGTGACCCTCAACCTTCAGGTAAGTAAATTGTCTTGGACTGTCTGTCTGTCTTTGGGTTGGTGGGTGTTTTTGGCTAATGGGGTGCACTGGTTTGCGCGACCTTGCCAGAGTGCAGAGGTAGTCCTTCCAGCTTTATATATATGGTTCAGTCTACTTTTTACCTTGTTTACTCATCTCATGGTCTGGTGCCTTGAGAGTTTATGGTCTTTTATTTTACTCTTCGGTGCTTTCAGGGCTCGTAGTTTCAACTGTGCCACATTCCACTTTGGGGTTTTATTCATACTGTTTCTGCCTCTATTAGATTTTACTTGGAGACTGGGTGGGGATCATCCCCTTTGGTCTCTCTCTTGCCCTTTCTGCTGGTGTCAGGTTTTGAGGGTGCCAATACCACTATATAGGGGTTATCAGCATAGCATTCACAGTGCATGGGCATACTGCAGGAAACACCCACCCTGCAGGTCCTGGAAAACCCCTGCAGGTTGGTGGTACTATGGATATGTTAGCCGACCCACTCTTGCTTTATGCGAATTTGAGGGTTGTCTGTCATCTATGCCACCGGTGATGTTCGTTCTTTCTGCTTCCGCCATGCTGCCTGCTAGGTTGGTGACACAATCCAGAGTTGTGTGTGGGACTTCTTCCCAGCACATTACTATCCTTACCTGCCCTTCTAATGAAGTTCCAGGGTATCTGGCAGTGACCACTTTGCATTTCTGTAGTACAGTGCTCTTTGTTGTGTACCTGGTTGGTTGCCGCAGATTTGTCCTACGTGTTGGATCTCAGTTATGGAAGTATTGGTTGACTCAACTGTGGATCACTCAGCACATAGACTTCCTTCCCTGGCATGCATGGTGCGTGCCTTCTGTTCTTCCCCCACTGCCAACCCACTGCTTCGGGCCCCTTATAGTGTCTGGGGGTTTGGGGGTCTAGGTTTTGGCACTGGGAATGTAGTGGTTTTGGGGTCATGGGTTTAGCTCAGGACGTAGCTTGGACAGATCAGGTTTACCCTTCCGACTTGGAAGAGGAGGCAGTTGAGCCTTCTGAACCGGCCGTGGCTCCTGGTTTTTCCGGCTGGGCCTTTTTCGAGAGGCCTCTGCCAAGGCCTCTCCTTGGACTCTGATTTTCTATCCTGGGCAGTGGGCATGGATTATGGCTCTGCTCCAGGGCCCTCTTCTGCATTCCTGGGTCTTGTTGGGAGTCAGAATTGGTCCTGGGTTGGTTTGAGCCTTTGTGTTCCCTGGTGCCTTCTGCAGAGGGTTCTTTTGTTGCTGGGGTGAGGTTTCATATTTCCACTCCTGTATGAGTTCAATTTGGGTGCAGCTTTTCCAGGATTTGCTCTTCAGAGTTCCTTGGGGTCTTTTTCATCATTCCAGAGGTTTTTTACCTCTCAAGTACCCCTGGCAGCAGCTTGGGAGACCCTTTGTGTATACCTCCAGTGCAACGTGAATTATGCCTTCATTCCCACACGTTTGAGTGGTAGGTGTCTCTTGTGTTGCAAGTGTTTCTGTGGTGTTCTTTTGAGCTTTCAATGCATGCCTCATGCTCCTGCTCTCTCCCATGTTGTTTCAAGCAGCTGCATACTCGAGTTCCTCAGCTGTCAGCTACATTAGTTATGGACAACCCTTGTGGTCACTTGCACTTGAGTTCCATCATGCACATCTTGAGCTTCATTGCGATTGGCTCATTGAGTACGTTGAGGTGCTTGGTGAGGTTCCTCTTGTGAGGGGATGCTGCTTCTGCATCGGTAGCCATCCTCATGCTGTATGCTTCAGTCCTCTGGCAGGCAGTGGGTGCATTTTCTGCCTCTCATCTTGCATGCCGGCAAGACCAGGTCGGCACGGCCTGGTCCATAGACTCGGTGTGGGTCCTGCTCTCGTTGCTTCTCCCTTTTCGTTGCTCCTGTTTCCCAAGCACATGGTTTCCCAGTTCCTGTCTTCTGCCAACTTGCTCTACAAAAAACGTCACATTTCGGTCATATGTGTTACATAAAGTAAAAAATTGCCATACTAGAAACTGGAAGCGGCTCTCAAAAGTAACATACTGTACTGTACAATCATGTTTTCTGTTTTGGGTCCTCTGTTAAGTTAGGAGAGGACACTTTAAATTGACCATTTTCTTGATGTTAGGAAACCAGAAACGAGCTGCTTCTGTGGCCCCTGCTTGTCGTCCTGTTTCTGACTTACTGTGTACTGTAATTACCTAAGTGAAATTACCTAAGTGTAGTTACAGGATGAGAGCTATGCTCGTGGTGTCCCGTCTTCCCAGCACTCTTTGTCATGTAATGCTTTGAAACTACTGACGGTCCTGGCCTCCACCACCTTCTCACCTAACTTGTTCCAACCGTCTACCACTCTCTTTGCAAAAGTGAATTTTCTTATATTTCTTTAGCATCTGTGTTTAGCTAGTTTAAATCTATGACAAAATAATAATATCAGAAAACTCTTGACCCCAGAAGGATTCGAACCCGGAAGTTCGAACACATGTGAACACCTCGCGTGTTCACATGCCTTACACAGGTCGTTGTGGCCCGTCTGCGTCTCTTAGGTGTTCGGGTGTTGGCCTACCTTGACGACTGACTGGTTTCGGCTCCCAGCCGGTCCAGTTGTCTGCTAGCCAGGGATTTGGTTCTTTCCCAGCTCGCCGGGTTCGGGTTCTTGGTGAACTGGAGGAAGTCCCATTTGGTTCCCTCCCAGGTTCAGACATGGCTGGGTCTTGTGTGGGACTCTTGGACCGCTTCCTTGTCTCTCCCTCCGGAGCTGCGCAGACAGCAGCGCGGCTACGTGTGACGTCATGATCGTTTGCTTGTTTTGTTTAGGGGAGTTCTATCCATTTGTTCGGCTTTTGGTAGCAATATTTTCACCAGAATAGGGGTTTGTTTTGGGATGTTTACCTTTCTGGGTACCTGACGCGGTCGATGGCAGACAGAGAATGCTTCCAACCACACGGGGGTTTCTATAGGCCATTGCTCCCCTTACCTCTTCTGAGTAGGCCAGGTTCTGGCTCGTGGTCTCCAGTAGGCCCATAGAACTCCATACACATTACTGATGCTAAAGTCTGACATTAGCATATCAGCCTAGTAAGCTCTGGAGAGCCTCCAGGTCTCACCCAGAAAATGGCGTTTCATTACATTCAACGCTGGTTTTTTGCCAGACTTCCCTGCCTTACTGCGGCCAAAATATGCCACCCATGATTTTTTTTATTATGTTTCCCGTGCTCAGGGAACAAAAATAATTTTTTTATAAGATGAAATTTTTTTTTAATTTTTTCTTGTGCCTGGCGGTGTTGAAGGCATTAAGACCCAGAGCGGCACGAGGGTTAATACTATGCTCATTTACTGTTTCTCGTTCACACAAGGTGGGTAGTTTTCTGTTAAAATCATTTATTAGCTCAACCATGGACTTTTTATGTTCAAAGACTAAATAAGAAAGATAATAAATGTTAAATGAAATTATTTTAATAATATATAAAGGCCTAACTGATACATTTGTAAATATAATTACAGTACTATCAAATTACAATATGACAAATGACATACACTATGTGTATTCATCTTTGGAATGATCTGCTTAAGAATTGTGATTACTACACAAAAGGCAAATTTTTCTCAATATCTATACACACAAGTAATAAGCTAAACCTGTAAATTGTAACATTTAACAAAACTGCTGATGTGTAGAATTACAAATATTAACATCTACCTACATAAAATCATACTAAATTACAAAATATATCTTGCAGAAATAATCATGGCCAAATACAATTTATAATAATTTACAGTACATACTGTAAGAGTTTTTAAAATCCCTTCAGATTTAAGAAGACAAATACTGTTTATCTAAACTACAAACAAGTACTCTAGCAAGGAAGTTGATAGTTACTTACCATATCAAGGAAGGCCTACAAGTGTAGAGTACACAGGTACAGTGTATTGCATTTAACCATTAAATTATTATCACAGACTACATGAGAATATTAATTATAGATTATTACAAAAACTAGCCACCACTCTTAAATGCTGAATGTTAAATGAGTAATTCTGTATATTTAAAACACTCCAAAGTATTGAGTATATTACTAAGATTGAATACCTATTCATTTCCTGTTCCCTCAAATTCAGCCCAAGGTCTTTGTGACAAGATAAAGTTGGTCCCTTGTACTCACACTTGATAATTATTGGAATTGCTAGAGATTGCTTTCAAACTTTGTCACACTGTCATTTAAATGTGCAGTGAATATTGTCCAACTCTGAATAAATTTGCCTCTCAACTTCAAAACAGGTTACACACATGTAATTACTCTAAGCTGAAATCATTTACTCCATATTTATTGTGACCATTTATATACAGTTTAACATAAGTAATATATACAGCCTTGTTTTTCTGCTTACAGCACTCAATGATACATTGAAAATTAAAGCAATTAATGAACATGCGATATGTTACTGAGTAACAAATGCTTTCACTACTATGGGCTCAAAAATGTTGATATGAAGACACTGCTATCAATGTTGAGTGTTGCATGCCACCACTTGTCAGGAAAATAGATGATCTGTGAATATAAATGCACTAGATAATATAAAGTCATTTGAATAATGTCCTTCAAACACTTAAAAAAAAAAACTCTACATTTATAGGCTAGTTTCCTACTATATTGCAGATTATGTGAAAATATCCCATTTTTTGACACTTTGCATTTATAAAAGAAAGTGACTATTTAGATTTGCACAATTAACCAAATAATAAAGTTCCAAAGACTTATGCACCAAATAATTTCTGACTAAACAACAAAATATTCACTCCAACAGCATACCTCCCCAGGTAGAAGTGTACACTCATAAAGATTTGGATCATCTTTCACCTTTGGGTATTCTTCCATTAGCCATTGTAAAGTTGTTCGGTTAGGGTGAAATTTGGGATCCACATCAGGTGGGTACATAAACCACCGCTTTCGTCCCCACCTGAGAGAGTTGTTTATATGCAGTGAATTATTTGATAATTATATTCTGGCTATTCCACATTATGTAAATTACTATACAGTACAATAAAAAAAACAGCATTGAATGTAATGAAACGCCATTTTCTGGACGAGCCCCGGAGGCTCCCTGGAGCTATCGGGCTAATGTGTGATATATTAGACCTGGGGGAATTAGTCTATGGAGTTCAACCTACCAGGGACCACGAGCCAGAACTTGGCTCCCGTCAGAGAAGTTTCAGGGAGCAATGACCCTGAAAAACTGTGGTTGGGGGTTTTCCTTATTTGTCATCGCCCAGGGTTAGGCACCCAGAAAGGTAGGTATAACAAAACAAACCCCACATGGTATGAAAATACAACTAAAAAAAAAGGAAAATAAAAAGGCAGAACTCCCTCCAATCCCAAGGAAACAAGCAAACGTCACACTTCACCACCGCGCCACTCGTCCGTGCAGCCATTCCCTTCCTGGGAGAGGGGGGGGGGTAGCCCCGTGCCCGCTACCTAGCACTCCAGTTCAGAAGCTAAGCATCAAAAAACATGAAAACCGCCGACCAGAGGGAGGGAGGGAGGGTTATCAGGGAGCCTCGGGGCTCAACAACCAGATCAAAAATAGAAGACAATCTATGAAGAGACAGAAAATGACAAAAAGAATGCCAGGAAACTTCATACTGTTGCCGAGACGGAGCTCGCAGGTGGAACACCATCAACGAAGCCACCTGATCACCATACAAGTTGTGATAAACCCGTGTCAAAATGACCAGACGCAAAGAGCGGAGGAGGAGACCCAACCAGCCATGTACCGGACCGGCGATCTGTTGAATGAGACATAGCCGCTGAAAATGCCCTGGGTTCGGACACTGAGCAAGCAGCGCATGAAACCATGGCTGGGCAGGTCACCAAGGGGCCACTAGGACGACTCTCCCATGGTAAAATTCCAACTGAGTCAGAACCCGAAGCAACAGCTGGACCAGGGCAAGAGGTACAGGTAACCCCACCTCGACCAGTCCTGCCGAAAGGCATCTACTGTGACAGCCCCACAGTCGGGGAAGGGCGCCACATATATCGGGAGACTCCGAGACCATGATGACGCGAAGAGGTCCACCTCCATGAGCCTGTACATCCAGCAGAGCCAACTGAAGGAGTTGGTATTGACTGTCCATTCCATGGACTGGGAAATGAACTGAGGCAGGCTGTCCGCAAGGACGTTGGACACTTCCTGGATATGAACTACACAGAGAGCCAAACCCCCGAGAATCCAGTAGATGAGTCAACCAGCCCCAAAGAGCCAAGGACTGAAGAGAACTCCCGTGGTTCAGACAATGAACCACCAGAGAGAAGTTTGAATGTAGCCGGATCACTGAACCCAGAACGATCCAAACACTCTGAAGCGGCCGAAACCTGAACAGGAAGCCAGCAACGCAGCAGCCGACGCAAGGCCCATGGAGGCCAAACCCAGCAATTGCAAGAGAGGCAGGAGTGTCCCCGAAGGAACCAGAACAGATGCAGAAGCCAAACCCGACCTGGCGGGTAAGCTAGCACAGCGAAGTTCAGATTTTCACACAACTGCTCAAGCAACTGCCAAGTGACCCGGGACTCCCCCCCCCCCAGAAACAGCTGAATGTGGGAGCGCAGCCGAAGCAATACCTCCGGAGGGAGAGGCTGGGAAAGAACCACACCCCTGATGAGCAGACAAGCAGACCAGCTGGAAGCCCACACCAACCACTCGTCAAGGTAGGCCAGAACCCGAACCCGAACCCCCTAGCAGACGGAGACGGGTCACTACGACCCGGGTAAGAAGCATGAATACGCAAGCTACCAGATTCAAACCAAAAGGAAGGCAACGAAAAGAGTAAGCTTGCCATCCCACCACGAAACCTAACCAGTCCCTGAACCCCGGATGAATGGGAACGTGCAGATGTGCAACCCAGAGGTCCACAAACACCATCCAAGCACCTGGCTTCAACAGGAGCTGGACTTGAGACAAGAGTGGCCATCTGAAAGGAGGGGCAAGGAATCCAGGGGTTTGACGGGACAAGTCTAGAATAAACCGCAGATCTGCAAAGTCTCGTTTCGACACTGTAAACAGGCGGGAAACCCATCTGAGGGACTGGGTCATTTTGACCATGCCCAAGTGCACCAACTCCAAGATGAACCAATGGAGCATAGGAAAAGAAGCCTGCCCCATCAGCCCCGAACCCTCCGAAGGAGGTGGAGCCACCCAATGCCATTACAGGGTGGAGGAGACGACCCGAAATGCCCGCGAATCTTGAGAATTTTTTTGGCTATTATTGTTCCAATTATTGTCACTTGACGTTGTATTATAATAAAACTGATATAAACTCACTACGCGCTCACATATTATTGTCACAAGTATGCCCACCAAAATGGTACAGTTTACAGGAAATATACAATGTATTTTTTTTTTCAATATAAACACTAAAATTAACTTGATATGTACATTTATTTACAAAAGTATTACACATTTAGTAGTCCTAGAGACTGTGATACTGTGCAAAACAGTCGATATGGCACAGAGGGACTGCACACGCTTCGCACCATGTTAACACCAATTTACGTTTCTGTGGCCTCATTTTGGTGCTCGAACACACAACGCACTGATGCTGGCCTGCTGCACGCGCTCCAGTCGGTGGTAATTTCTTTATTTGGTGTACCAGAAAGGCCTCCCTGTAAGTGAGTCTGGGTGCAGGAGCATGGTTCAATATTGGGTCCCAAATGGGTCTATGTATGCCAGGGGTGTCTTTGCCAAACTTACCTAGTAACTGTTTCACAACTTGAAAACTAAACGAACGGAAATATGGTTTTCTACCTGTTTTCACAAGATACATGTTGGAACTGTTCAGCATTGTTACATCAATAAGGTGGAAAATCATTTTCTTTGTCCACTTCACTGTTTTCCGTACACACTCTACGGCACCCACCATCATGTCACATTTATCGACTAAATGCATGTTGATGTTGTAATCCATCACACAATCTGGCTTATATATTATTTGCTTTGTTATTCTGCTCACCTTGCCACTGTCCACCATTGTACCAGGGTGAATGGTGGTCAGCATGTTCACTTCACGTCTGTCTTTCCATTGGACTGAAAGTATTGCACCACTTTTTCTTACCTCGCAATCACCTACTTGCATAGCAGTGTCAAACACAGGCATTTCCCTTTGTTTTGGCTTTACTGTGCCACACACTCCAGTTTTATTATCAAGCAAGAATTTGGTTAGTAAGGGACTGGTATAATAGTTATCTGTGTACAATATGTGGCCCTTGTTCAGATATGGTGCAAGCAGAGCCTTCACCACACTACCTGAGAAGCCATGTTGGTCATTAGCAGGAATGCCTACACTTGTAGCCAAATACAGTATCATGTGTAACACCATTCCTGGTTCACAGTCACAGAGCACAAAAAATTTCAATCCAAATCGGTGGCATT
>WNGS01142304.1:11570171-11586244 GCA_020271785.1 Procambarus virginalis | reverse complement strand
TTCATTACATTCAACGCTGGTTTTCTGGGGGGGAGCCCCTACGGCTCCCGGAGCTACCTCACCAAAGATTAAAAAGAAAAACAAGGGCACTTACCCGGAAGGCGGTCGGTGCTCCACATCAAGACGAAGCCGAGACAACGGGCTGCAACCGCCGACCTAAAGCAACACAAGCCCGACTGGGCCCGGGAACGTTAACAAGGTAGCGTGCAGCCAGGACCCTGTTCGACCGCCAAAAACCCCGAGCCCGAATGTCAGCCCAAGACATATTGCCGAAGACGGCAGCAAGAGCAGCAAACTTACGAACGTCATGGGCACGGGGATAGACCGCAGGTGGCTGGATTTAATAACCCTGCGGACAACTGAGAGACCCCCCGAACCCGCGAACAGGGAAGAAGGGAAACGGATCAACCCAAAGCGCGTCCCGGACACAGAAGCCGTGGCGCGCAGATAACGGCGGAGGGCCGCAACCGGACACAAAACATGGTGAACCCCCGCCTGACAAACCACGCATCAACAACCCAAGGACCCCTCCGGAAAGCAGCAGTCTCATTCTTAGCCAAAAAGAGGGAGACGGCTGCAAACGAACAAACCGAAGACCACGACCAAAAGAGCAAAAACTCTGCGCCGGAGAAGAGCATGAAGCTCTGCCACGCGACCCCAGAGGCTAATGCCAACAGAAAAAGAGCCTTAGCAAAGCAATCTTGAACCGAAGGGGCCACAACAAACCGAGGAGTAGAGAGATAGAAGAGCACTCTGTCCAAAGACCAGGACGGCTCAGGCGGCGCATGAGCAGGCCGGAGGTGAACAAAGCCGAGACAGCTTGCGAAACGGCGCAGAAGTAACATCAATACCGAAAGCAAGCTGCAGCGGCTCCGCCAGCGCCGCACGATACGAGGCGACAGTATTAGGCATCAGATGACGGTCCTGAAACAACCAAGAGAGAAAGGACAACACTACCTGAACCGAAAGCGAGGAACAACGACGAAGGGTCAAAAAGAACCGAAGGACCGCCAGGAAACCTCATACTGCCGCCGAGAAGAAACTCGCAAGTGAGAAACCAACAAGGAAGCCACCTGCTCACCATAAAGATGGTGATAAACACGAGTCAAAAAGACCAAACGCGAAGACTCGCGGAGAAGAGCGAACCAGTCACGTACCGGACTGGCCCGATCTCCTGAAAGAGGCGGAGCCGCGGAAAAACCTCCGGGTTCGGACACCGAGCAAGCAGCGCCTGAAACCACGGCTGGGCCGGCCACCAAGGAGCCAAGAGGACCACTCGACCTCGGTAAGTCTCCAAGCGAGCCAAGACCCGGAGCAGCAGCTGAACCGGGGAAAGAGGTACAGGAACCCCCATCTCGACCAGTCCTGCCGAAAGGCGTCGATCCCGACGGCCTCGCAGTCGGGGAAGGGCGCCACGTAAACCGGAAGACGCCTCGACCACGCCGACGCGAAGAGATCCACCTCCGGGCACCCGAACGTCCGGCAGAGCCAACGGAATGAGCGGCATCGACCGTCCATTCCGTGGACAGGGGAACGAACCTGGACAGGCGTCCGCCAGGACGTTGGACACCCCCGCACGTGAACTGCCAGGAGAGCCAAACCCCGAGAACTCAGCAGACGAGTCACCCGAAGCGACCAACCCCAAAGAGCCAAGGACCGCACTGAACCCCCCCGGTTCAGACAATGAACCACCGGGGAGCAGTCCGAATGGAGCCGGATCGTCGATCCTCGGGCGACCCGAACCCTCCGAAGCGCAAACCATACCGCTGCGAACTCCCGCACCGTGCTGTGGGCCCGACGGAAGGACGGACCCCACCGCCCCTGGCCGGCCTGGTGAGCACTGGTCACAAAACCCCAGCCTAGAGACGACGCGTCCGTGAACACATCGAGCGAGGGCTCGGGTAGGCGCCAAGGCACTGAACCCCGAAAAACCCGAAGAGGAAGCCGGCGACGCAGCAGCCGACACAAAGCCCTGGGGGTCGAACCCAGCGATCGCGAGAGAGGCGGAAGGGACGTCCCCGAAGGAACCAGAACAGCCGACGAAGCCAAACCCGACCCGGCGGAAGACCAACATCGCGAAGTTCAGGCTGCCGCACAAACTCTCGAGCAACCGCCGGGTGACCCGGGAGCCCCCTAGAAACAGACATAGGCGAGACCGCAGCCAACGGAGAGACTCCGGAGGAAAAGACAAGGAAGCGGTCTGAGAGTCCCACACTAGACCCAGCCAGGACCGAACCTGGGAGGGCATCAGACGGGACTTCCGCCAGTTCACCAGGAACCCGAACCTGGCCAGCTGGGAAAGCACCAAATCCCTGGCAAGCAGACACGCGGACCGACTGGGAGCCCAAACCAGCCAGTCGTCGAGGTAAGCCAACACCCGAACCCCTAAGAGACGCAGACGGGTCACCACGACCCGGGTAAGGCGTGTGAACACGCGAGGTGCCAGGTTCAACCCGAAGGGGAGACAACGAAAACGGTAACACTGACGCCCCACAACAAAACCGAGCCAGTCCCGGAACCCCACATGAATAGGTACGTGCCAATACGCGTCCTTGAGGTCCAGGGACACCATCCAAGCGCCCGGCTCCAACAGAAGCCGGACCTGGGACAGAGTGGTCATCCGAAACGAGGGGCAAGAAACTCAAGGGTTCAGACGGGACAAGTCCAGAATGAACCGCAGGTCCGCACAGTCCCGTTTCAGAACTGGAAACAGGCGGGAGACCCACCTGAGGGAGGGAGTCGTTTCGACTACGCCCAAGCGTACCCACTCCAAGATGACTCGACGGAGCGCAGGAGAGGAAGCCTGCCCCGTCAGCCCCGAACCCCTTGCAGGAGGCGGAGCCACCCAACGCCACCGCAGGCCGCGAGAAAAGACCCGAAAAGCCCACAAATCGCGAGACCAGGCGTGAGCGAACAGAGACAGCCTCCCCCCCCATCGCCCTGTCAATGGGGCGAACCGCGAAAGGGCCGCTGCCCCCTTACGAGAACCTGACCTGCGCGCAGAGCGAACACCGCGCCGACCAAGCACAGGCGGCACCGGCACGGAACCCGACACCTGTGGCCCACCCCG
The DNA here is from genome assembly GCA_020271785.1 of Procambarus virginalis. Taxonomy (NCBI): domain Eukaryota; kingdom Metazoa; phylum Arthropoda; class Malacostraca; order Decapoda; family Cambaridae; genus Procambarus; species Procambarus virginalis. The sequence continues at coordinate 11,583,174 of WNGS01142304.1, read as the reverse complement.
ACGAGCGGAACCGCACGCCCTGGTACGACCCCGCCGGGAAAGAACCCCCCGGGTCCCCCGGAGAACCAACAACTCAGACATAGGGCGGCAAAAGGAAGAAGCCGCCTGAATATAACGATTCACCGCCGAAGCCTCAAAAAACAGAGGACAAAAGGGAGAAGACAACTTAAGAACCAGGGCCCACGCGGATTCCAAGGAGGAAGCAAGGACCGCCTGACGACACGCGAAGCGCGCAGCGAAAAACCGCAGCAACGCCTCCCGCAGGAGAGGCGCAAAAAGCTTCAACATGGCAGACGATGCCCGAGCAGCGGAGACCAAGGTGTCAGACCCTGGAACGGCCCCAAGCGCCTCAACATCCTCCGCAAGCCAAGGAGGAACAGACTCGAATGCCTCCGTAGTCCCCCCGGACGGGGCAACCCCCGAAACTGCCCGAGTCTCAGAAACTTCTAATCCCCACCCCGACCCCGAAGCCCTCAGACGCTTGGGGGCCGGAATGAGGGGGGAGGGGCAGAATGAACCACTAAAGGGGAAGAACAAGGGGGGGCGGGCGGAACCAAGGCCGAAGCGACCAACACCCCCAAGTCCGAGTCCCTATACACAAAGCGGGGCGTCCGGGGAAGCAAGAGTCCGCTCGCGTTGCAATAACCTAAACCTACCTTGCAACGCACGAGCTGCCTGCACCCGAAGTGAATCATCAGCAGACTGGGTGAATTGAGTCACAAACAAGCAACATAGCTCGCAGGACTCAGGGTCGAATGTGTCACCGACCCAACAGGCAGCATGACGGAGGCAAAAACAATGAGAGTCACCCTGAGACAAGGGGACAGAGCAACCCTCAAACTCGCACACAGCGAGAGGGGACGCAAGGGTCTCCTCCATCGGACCCAAGAGCCCCCGTGGGGTTTTCCAGGGCCCCTAGACTGGGTCTGCTAAGGGTTATCCCAGGCAGGGCACTGCTAACCAGCTACCCAAACTACCAAACAATCTGATAAAAGCTGAACCCACGGGACGTGTCCACTCGCAAGGGCGAAGCAGGGGGTGCCACCACACAACCGATTCTAATATAAGGGGAACAAGGCAGACCCTCCTACCAGGCAAAAACAAAAAGAAAAGAAAAACCACCCAAGTGGACAACGTACCCAGAGGGAACAGAACCGGCCGCTGTTATAGGTGAAAACTAGCAGCGCAGTGCCCCGCGCCCCACCAGTGCTATAACTACCACTTACCCCAAGGTAACAAGGGAGTAAAACCCCCAAACCCTCAGGGCGGCCAAACGCCCAGCAGCGAAAAGCCAACAGAGGTAGACCCAAGGTGACTTGTGGAAGGCAACCCCAAGCCCCAAGGGGGGTACTTACAGGGCACTCAGGGAAGGTGACCCTAAGCACATGCAGCCCGAGTACCTGAGAATACTACTCCCAGCTCACACGACCACCGTAAGAGCAGCACTGAAAAACAATTCACAGCGCTGAGACAAGACTGGAGCTGGAGCCACACGACCATGCACGATCCCATCAGCCGAGGAACTGGGGTGTGGATTGCCGGCGCGGGGGTCTGGGGCTCCCCCTTCCCCCTCCCGGGGAGGGGGGAGCTGCGCAGACATGCGGCGCGGCTTGTGTGACGTCATGCTAGTTTGCTTGTTTTTCTTTTGGGGAGTTCTGTCCACTCGTTTGTTAATTTTTGTTGTTAACCAGAATAGGGGTTTGTTTTGTGGCGCTTACCTTTCTGGGTGCCTGTCCCGGTCGATGGCAGATATAGAATGCTCCAAATCACATGTGCATTCTATGGGCCATTGCTCCCCGTGCCTCTTTGAGGGGGCCAGGTTCTGGCTCGTGGTCCCCGGTAGGCTAGAACTCCACCCACATCGACTGATGCAAAATAGTTAGAATATCCATATCAGCCATGGATAGCTCCGAGGAGCCGTAGGAGCTCCCCCCAGAAAAAACTGTTTACTAAAGCCCTGAGGCAGTTGATGCTGAGGTACTTTTAAAGAAACGCATATACAGTATCCACTCAATTTAACGGCCTCTTTTATACCGATCTGCCGGTATTAACGACCGGTTTGGGAGATCGGTATCTGGAGCCTCGTATACCGGTCTGGTAGTCGATATTACCGACGGTTGGTATTGGGTTTGTTTTGGCATCGGCAGCCCCTCACATGGCGACCAGGCGATCATCCAGAGTGGTATATTAAATCTTAACTTTCTTTCAAAATGATTCAGTTTTATGAAGAAAACTCTAAATTATTATTAATAAAATATTTTAAAACAATTGTTATTAAACAAAATAATTTGTTTTCTTATTAAATACCTTTTATAGTATACGCAACAGGTATTTTTTTTCCCACGGACCTAGAACGTACTGCGCCTGGCCATGTGACCGCTTTGTTTACTGTTAACTCATGCGGCTGAGAGCCGTGTCTCAGAATATTAGCCAGAGAAAATCAGATTCAGACAAAAATAGATAAATTCATGATTTTAACAGTTCGTGAAAGCACCCACTGGGAATTCAACAAGTCATGCAGCATCCGCTGGCAACGAGTTCCCTACAAGCCATGCTGCACCCGCCGATGCTGAATTCCCATCAACAAGTTGTGCAGCCTCCGCCGGCAACGAATGCTCTGCAAGCTATGCTGCACCCGCCGATGCTGAATTCCCATCAACATGTCGTGCAGCCTCCGCTGGCAACGAATGGTCTGCAAGCTATGCTGCACCCGCCGATGCTGAATTCCCATCGACATGTCGTGCAGCCTCCGCTGGCAACGAATGGTCTGCAAGCTATGCTGCACCCGCCGATGCTGAATTCCCATCGACATGTCGTGCAGCCTCCGCTGGCAACGAATGCTCTGCAAGCTATGCTGCACCCGCCGATGCTGAATTCCCATCGACAAGTTGTGCAGCCTCCACCGGCAACGAATGCTCTGCAAGCTATGCTTCACCCGCCGATGCTGAATTCCCATCAACATGACGTGCAGCCTCCGCTGGCAACGAATGCTCTGCAAGCTATGCTGCACCCGCCGATGCTGAATACCCATCGACAAGTCATGGAGCATCCGCCAGCAACGAATGCTCTGCAAGCCATGTTGCACCCGCTGATGCTGAATTCCCATCAAAAGTCGTGTAGCCTCCACTAACTATATAAAATATGATTGAAAGGCATATAAATTAGTGTAAAAAGTGTTGATAGAATACAGTATTTTAAGTGTTAATGATTATTTAAGCCTTGACAAAAAGATACTGTACAGTGTAAATATACAGTAGAAATAATTTTCAATTGTGAATGAGTTAGAACTCAATTAGAACTCGAGAATGAATTAGAACTCGTGTGAATTAGTAGTAAGGCTAGCTGTTGTGTGAAGTGAATGCCTGAAAATAAGTGTTCATAAATAAGTGTTCATACTGTATGTACCCTGTATATAGTACTGAACAATATAAAACAAGTGCTGCAGAGGATGACGTAATCTTCAGCTTCAATAAAAGTAAGTCAATTTACCAATTTTATTATAGTATTACATGATATTAATTTTTTTTCAACAAAAGCTACATATTAGTCTCTGCAAATGTATATTCTATCGATAGCAGAGAAAAGGTGAGCTCAAAATATTTCGTCTTGGCTAGCTCTCAGTGACAAGGCTCGATCGCCATTGTTATGGCCTGGCCGCCACAGCCTGTGTCATAACATTAAAAATACATTACCTGCACTGTTCAGGGTAAAGCAAAACACATCTCTAAAATTTTATTGAGAAAATATTAACAATCACTGATTGATACATGAAATATTTTGCAATACAAAGGAATGAACCAATTTTTTCCCACCCATCAGGACTTGATCAGACCGTGTTCACACATCATCCATGCAGCAGCCACCAGCAGACTTAATCGTTGGCGTGGCACTAAATTGGAACGCAATTACACAATGAACTTTATTTAATTTTAATTATACAGTATAAAATATATCCTACCCGAATGTTACTTGAAAAATTACCCGACCCGACTTAACTTCGGAAATAACGGAGCTCCGGAAATAACGACCAGGGTACAGCCCCATATAGGCCGTTAAATTGAGTGGATACTGTACACAAACTGTGGGAATGACTAAAAATGTTCATACATAAATACTTACATGGTTTCAGCAAAACCTGGGCCATGGAAGTGGAAAGGAACTCCAGTACCCATGCCTTTACAATGAAAAAAAAAAAAAAGAGATCAATGTAATGAAACCCCATTTTCTGGGTGAGCCCCGGAGGCTCCCTGGAGCTATCGGACTGATATACGCTATACAAATTAGTCTGGGGCATCAGTCAATGGAGTTGTGCCTACTGGGGACCACGAGCCAGAACCTGGCACAATCAGAGAGGCACAGGGAGCAATGGCCTATGGAAACCCCCCATGTGTTTAGGAGCATTCCATGTCTGCCATCAACTGGGGTTAGGCACCCAGAAAAGTAGGCATAACAAAACAAACCCCACTTGGTAAGAAATTGTAACCGAAGACTGAACAGAGAGACAGAACTCCCCAAAAACAGAAGGAAACAACCAAATAAGCAAACGTCATTCACCGCCGCCGCTTGTCCGCGCAGCCCTCCCCTCCACTCCCTGGGAGAGGGAGGGGGAAGCCCTGGACCCCCGCACCAGTTACACCTCAGTTCATAGGCCGAGCATCAAAAACGAAACAGCTGACCGGAGGGAGGGAGGGTGCCAGGGAGTCTCCGGGGCTCACCCAGAAAAATGGCATTTCATAACATTCAATGCTGGTTTTCTGTGGGGAGCCCCTCCAACTCCTTAGAGCTACATAACCAAAGACAAGTAAAAGAGGGGACTAAGCCAGGAGGCAGCCACAACGTGCACAACAACTCAAAAGGCGAGACAACTGGCTGCAACCTGCGACCCAAAGCCACACACGAACGACCGGGACCAGGTACATTTACCAAATAACGGGTGGTCAGGACCCTGTTCGACCAACAAAACTCCCTTGCCTCAATGTCAGCCCAAGACATGCTGCCAAACACGGGAGCCAAAGCAGCATACAGTATCCACTTGATTTAACAACTTGTATGGGGCTGTACCCAGTTGTTAAATCTGGGGGTCAGCTAAATCTGGAGATTTTAAAATTTTGGTAACTATTTAGTCATATTTGGGAGAGCAACAGGATGGATGGTGGGTGGGCAGGCAAGTGGACTGACTGGCTGGTTAACTGGCTGGTTTTCAGGAAAGAGGGTTGGCTGGATGGATGGAAGATTGGGTAAATGGCTGGCTGGCTGGCAGAGAGGCAGGAGGGAGTGGGCAACCTGTCCTCTTACAAATTACGTCTGAATTTGGCCATTTGCCTGTATGGCCAAAAATGGATGTAATTTGAAAATGAAAAGTAGTTGAAAATATATTTTGGATTTTTTTTTTCCATAACAGCAAGTTAAGGATTCTCTGGTAGGTTAGGAGGGCAAGAAATTCTCCTAAGGTTTCAAACATCATAAAAATCGTTAATTGAAAGTTTCTTCTCCTGACCTATCTGAGTAAGCCGGAGGACTCAAAACAGAAAACGGGACAGTACATCACTTTCACGAGCCGATTTCATTTCAAATTACTTTTAATTTTGGCCATATGGACAAACGAGCAAAAAACCAGCGTTGAATGTAAGGAAACGGCATTTTCTGGGTGAGACCCGGAGGATAACCGGAGTTATCCAGGCTGATATTGCTAATGTCAGACTTTGGCATCAGTCATGTGTATGGAGTTCTTTGGGCCTACCAAGGACCACGAGCCAGAACCTGGCCCCCTCAGAGAGGCATGAGGAGGAATGGCCTATAGAATCCCCCGTGTGGTTGGAATCATTCTATGTCTGCCATCAACTGAGTCAAGCACACAGAAAGGTAAGCACCTCAAAACAAACCCCCTATTCTGGTGAAAATTGCTACAAAAAGCTGAACTAGTGGACAGAACTCCCCAAATACAAACGAGCAAACAAGCATGACGTTACACATCGCCCCCCATGTTACACGGGTTTGGCTTCGTCGGCTGTTCTGGTTCCTCCGGGGACGTCCCTGCATGGTATACAAGTTAAGGACACTGGCCTGTAGTTCAGTGCCTCTTATCTGTCACCCTTTTTGTATATTGGGACCACATTAGCCACCTTCCATATTTCTGGCAGGTCTCCCGTCTCCAGTGACCTACTTATACACTATGGAGAGTGACAAGCAGAGTGCCTCTGCACTCTCTTTCAATACCCATAGTGATATCCCGTCTGGACCAACAGCCTTTCTCACATCCAGATCCAACAGGTGTCTCTTGACCTCATCTCTCGTAATTTCGAACCCTTCCAAGGCCGCCTGGTTTACTGCCCCCTCTCCTAGCGCAGTGACCTCACCATGTTCTATTGTGAAGATCTTTTGGAACCTCTTGTTGAGTTCCTCACACACCTCTTTGTCATTCTCTGTATACCTGCCCTCGCCTGTGCTAAATTTCATTACCTGTTCTTTCACTGTTGTCTTCCTCCTGATGTGACTGTGGAGTAGCTTTGGATCGGTCTTGGCTTTGTTAGCTATATCATTTTCATAATTTTTCTCTGCTTCCCTTCTCACACTAACATACTCATTCCTGGTTCTCTGGTATATCTCTCTCTGCTTTCTGGTGTTCTGTTATTTCGGAAGTTCCTCCATGCCCTTTTGTTTAGTGCCTTTGCTTCCATACATGCTCTGTTAAACCATGGATTCTTCTTTTGCTTCTTGGATTTTTCCCTTTGGACTGGGATAAACCTGTTTACTGCCTCCTGACACTTTTGGGTGACAGTCCATCATGTCTTGTACCAACTTAGCTCTGAGGTCTGTGTCCCATGGTATATCCCTTAGGAAACTTCTCATCCCCTCATAATTCCCCTTTAGGTATGCCAGTCTTTTGTTTTCTAGTTCTTTTTGGGGGAGATAAGTCCTTGCTCTACCTAGTACTCAAAGATCAATACACTGTGATCACTCATTCCTAAGGGTGCTTCCATTTTAACCTCCCTTATATCCCACTCATTAACCCTTAAATGGCGCATAGCTATATACCATTTGACACCCACAGGCGCATACAAAAAAAAAAAAAAAAAAAAAAAAAAAAAAAAAAAAAAAAAAAAAAAAAAAAAAATTCTTTCTAACCTGTTAATTTGTGTTCACTGATCACGGGAAAATAATAAAAAAATTGTAAGTGGCATATATTGCCCACTATAGGGCGGGGAAGTCTAGCAAAAAACAGGAGCTGACTCAGCGTGCGTCCCAGGCGGTCTGTTGATCGCCAGCCGTCAGGCCAGAGTTGCCACAAAGAGATAATTACCTAATTATTTCAATGTCTCTGATTTTTCGTAGTTTTTTTGCTGTAATATTATTCAATAGTGTGTAGTGTGATATATTTATATAATAAAATGAGTGAATCATCGCTGTACTCAAAAATATGGTGTGCATGTTGTTGATTCAATTATGTTCATCAAACAGTGAACAAATACATTGTCGGTTATTACACTATATACACAGGTTATATATAAGTATCTACATGTTTTGTTCACCATAACGAACCACTAAGTTGCTATTATGAGTCAAAAAGTAACGAGGAGTGGCCGCCGTGTACCAGCCAGCCACTCACGCCCTCCCTCAAGTCACTTGACTCACCCACATTCTCCTCCCACAATACTGTTTTTGCTTTTATTCACTATATACAGACCCTATATATAAGTATCTACATTCGTGTTCACCATAACAAACCACTAAGTTGGTATGCTGAGTGGCAGTGGCAGGCAGTGGCAGCCCGCCACTGGCTGCCACTCCGTCCCTCCCTCACCTCACCTGACTTGGCACCATTCTCCACCCACCATACTGTTTTTGCTTTTATATACAGACATTATATATAAGTATTTATATGTTTTGTTCACCATAACTGTACATCTAAGCTTGTATGGTGAGTAAAGGCACAAAGACGTAGGACCTCACACAGTCAGCTGATGGCTGCCGCCCTCAAGGCCAGACGCACTAATATTTCTCCTCCAACAATACTGCTTGTGGTGTTATTACGCTATATACACACATTATATATAAATATCTACCTGTTTTATTCACCATACTTGTACAAGTAAAGTGGTATGGTGCCCAAAGACCATCGTGGTCATCAGTAAACAACATGATAAATCGTGCAGACGACGCTCCTCCCTCACCAAAATGGCGGCTCCCAACCTACTCCTCTTGCTGTTTATACCCTCTATACACACTTTATATATAAGTATCTACATTTGTGTTCACCATAGCGAACCACTAAGCTGGTATGGTGAGTGCAGTCAATAAAAGGTGGCGCCACACAGTCAGAAGACATCGCCACCACCCTCCCTCCCACAGCATTACTCCTCCCTCCATGGAGCACAGCGCTGATTATCACCACAATCCTGCTATTATCAGAACCCTGGTCAGTTTTATCACAGTCAGGGGTCTTCAGTAATAATATTATGAACAAGTATATTATGGAATTTTTAGGCGATGCTGTGGTCACAAGCTGAACAGCAGTGCTGTGAGCTCATGCTGCGTGCGTCAGGCTTGGTAGCTTACTCAATACTGAGGCTCCTAACACCCGGGAGTTTGGCCCAGGATTTTTTTAAAAAATGGCGTCTGTTTACAAGAGCCATGATGAAGGTGTGGTGAACCCCGTGTATCCGCGGGCCGTTTAAATCTTGCGTAGTACTCGAAAGCATCACATGACGCGATACGCAATTTACTGCAAGTCGGTCAAAGCATCATATGATGCGATGCGCAGTTGAAGGATTAAGGGTAAATATCAGATGAAGCATAGCTGGTTCGTCCTCCCCTCTCATTCTTGTCGGTCCCTTGATATGCTGGCTAAGAAATTTTCTTGTTGCCACGTCCAGCAGCTTAGCTCTCCATGTATCTGGTCCTCCATGCGGGTCTCTGTTCTCCCAATCAATCTTCCCGTGGTTGAAATCCCCCATGATTAGTAGTCCAGATCCATTCCTACTAGCGAGAGATGCTGTTCTCTCTATTATGTTAATGGTGGCCATGTTGTTTCTATCATATTCCTGTCTGGGTCTTCTGTCATTTGGTGGCGGGTTATATATGACTGCAACTACAATTTTTTGTCCTCCAGTTGCTATTGTACCTGTTATATAGTCACTAAAACCTTCACAGCCCTGAATAACCATTTCCTCAAAATCCCAGCCATTTCTTACCTGCAGAGCTACACCACCACCTCCTCTTCCTTCTCTCTCTTTCCTCACAACACAGTAGTCCTGTGGAAACATTGCATTTGTTATGATTTTCATTAGCTTTATTTCTGTGAGTGCTATTATTTCTGGGTTTTCTTAAAGTTTCACTTGTGTCGGCTGCTGCGTTGCCGGCTTCCTCTTCGTTTTTTTCGGGGTTCAGGGCCTTGGCGCCTACCCGAGCCCTCGCTCGATGTGTTCACAGACGCGTCATCTCTCAGCTGGGGCTTGTGACCAGTGCTCACCAGGCCGGCCAGGGGCGGTGGGGTCAGTCCTTCTGTCGAGCCCACAGCACGGTGCAGGAGTTTGTTGCGGTGTGGTTCTACCTTCGGAGGGTTCGGGTCGCCAGTGGATCGACGATCCGGCTCCATTCGGACTGCTCCCAGGTGGTTCATTGTCTGAACTGAGGGGGTTTGATGCGGTCCTTGCTCTTTGGCGCTGGTCGCTTCGGGTGACCCGTCTGCTGAGTTCTCGGGATTTGGCTCTCCTGGCAGTCCACGTTCAGGGAATGTCCAACGTCCTGGTGGACGACCTGTCTCGGTTCTTTCCTCTGTCCATGGAATGGACAATCGATGCCAACTCGTTGGCTCTGCCAGACGTTCGGACGCCCGGAGGTTCGGGTCGTATTGGCGTAGTAGCGGCACCTCCCGGTATATGTGGCACCCTTCCCCGACTGTGAGGCCGTCGGGGTCGATGCCTTTCGGCAGGACTGGAGTAGATGGTGGTTCCTGTACCTCTTTCCCCCGGTTCCACTGTTGCTCTAGGTCCTGACTCGTTTGCAGACTTACCAGGGGAGAGAAGTCCTCTTGGCCCTGTGATGGCAGGCCCAGCCTTGGTTTCAGGCACTGCTTGCTCAGTGTCCGAACCCAGAGGTTTTCCCGCAGCTCTGCCTCTTTCAGCAGATCGGTCCGGTACGTCACGTGGCTGGTTCGATCTTCTCCTCGAGTCTACACGTATGGTATATTTTTACTCTGGTCTATCATCATCTCTATGGTGATCAGGTGACATCATTGCTGGTGTCCCACCTGCAGGCTTCGTCTCGGCGGCAGTATGAGGTCTCTTGGCGGTCCTTCCATTTCTTTCTTTCGCTTTGTAGGTGTACTTCATTGTCTGTTAAGGTTGTTTTGTCCTTTCTTTCTTGGTTGTTCCAGGACCATTGTCTTATGCCGAATACTGTCGCCTCCTATTGTGCGGTGCTGGTGGAGCCGCTGCAGCTTGCTTTTGGTATTGATGTTACTTCTGCGCCATTTTGCAAGCTGTCTCGTGCGGTTTCACTTCCTGCCTGCTCATGTGCAGCTTGAGCCGTCCTGGTCGTTGGACAGGGTACTCTCATGTCTCTCTCCTCCTCGGTTTGTAGTGGCCCCTTCGGTTCAGGGCTGTTTCTCTAAGGCTCTTTTCTTGTTGGCATTAACCTCTGGGGGTCGGGTTGGGGAGCTTCATGCTTTCCTCTGGCGCAGGGGTTTCTGCGTGTTTGGTCCTGGTGGTAGGTTTGTTTGTTTGCAGGCATCTCCTCCTTTACTGGCAAAGAATGACACTGCTGCTTTCCAGAGGAGTCCTTGGATTGTTGATGCTTGGTTCATTAGGCCATGGGTGCATCATGTGTTGTGTCTAGTTGTGGCTCTCCGCCATTATTTGCGCACCACAGACTCTTGTGGCCAGGGATGCACTTTGGCTTGATCCGGTTTCCCTTCTTCCCTGTTCCAGGGTTCGGGTCTCTCAGGTCGTCCGCTGGGTTATTCAGTCTAACCAGCCTGCAGTCTATTCCTGTGCCCATGACATTCGTAAGTTTGCTGCCCCTTGCTGCTGTTTTTAGGAACATGTCTTGGGTTGACATTTGGGTGTGGGGTTTTTGGAGATCGAACAGGGTCTTGGCTGCTCGTTACTTGGTGAACGTCTGACAGCCTGACAGCTGGGCGGACAGCGCTTTGGATTCGTATTCCTGAGGTTCTGGGTTCGATCCCCGGTGGAGGCAGAGACAAATTGGGCAAAATGTTTCTTTCACCCTGATGCCCCTGTTACTTAGCAGTAAATAGGTACCTGGAAGTTAGACAGCTGCTTGGGCAGCTTCTTGGGGGTGTGTAGCAAAAAGAGGCCTGGTTGAGGACTGGGCCGCGGGGACGCTAAGCCCCGAAATCATCTCAAGATAACATTCCAGGGCTTAGTTCGGCCTGTGTCGCTTTGGGTCGGTGGTTGCAGCCAGTTGTCTCGACTTCGCGTTGAGGAGTGAGCGGCGACCAGTACCCCGGGGTAAGTCCCTCTGGTTTCTCTGGGTGTGGATTGCCAGCGTGAGGGTCTGGGGCTACCCCTTCTTCCTCCCGGGGAGGGGGAGTTGTGCAGACAGCGGCGCGGCGATGTGTAACGTCATGCTTGTTTGCTCGTTTCTGTTTGGGGAGTTCTGTCCACTAGTTCGGTTTTTTGTAGCAATTTTCAGCAGAATAGGGGGTTTGTTTTGAGGTGCTTATCTTTCTGGTTGCCTGACTCGGTCCATGGCAGACATAGAATGCTTCCAACCACACGGGGGATTCTATAGGCCATTCCTCCTCGCGCCTCTCTGAGGGGGCCAGGTTCTGGCTCGTGGGCCCCGGTAGGCCCAAAGAACTCCATACACATGACTGATGCCAAAGTCTGACATTAGCAATATTAGCCTGGATAGCTCTGGTTAGCCTCTGGGACTCACCCAGAAAATGCCGGTTCGTTACATTCAACGCTGGTTTTTTGCTCGTTTGTCCATATGGCCAAAATTAAACGTAATTTGAAATAAAATCAGCTCGTGAAAGTGATGTACTGTCCTGTTTTCTGTTTTGAGCCCTCCGGCTTATTCAGATAGGTTAGGAGAAGAAACTTTCAATTAACGATTTTTATGATGTTTGAAACCTTAGAAGAATTTCTTGCCCTCCTAACCTACCAGAGAATCCTTAACTTGCTGTTTTGGAAAAAAAAAATCCGAAATATATTTTCAACTACTTTTCATTTTCAAATTACATTCATTTTCGGCCATACAGGCAAACGGCCAAATTCAGACGTAATTTGTAAGAGGACAGGTTGCCCACTCCCTCCTGCCTCTCTGCCAGCCATTTACCCAATCTTCCATCCATCCAGCCAGCCCTCTTTCCTGAAAAACCAGCCAGTTAACCAGCCAGTCAGTCCACTTGCCTGCCCACCCACCATCCATCCTGTTGCTCTCCCAAACATGACTAAATAGTTACCAAAATTTTAAAACCTCCGGATTTAGCTGACCCCCAGATTTAAACAACTGGGTACAGCCCCATACAAGTTATTAAATCGAGTGGATACTATATGCTGCTTTGGCTCCCATGTTTGGCAACATGTCTTGTACGTTGTTCATTTTGGTATTAAATTGTTTGAAATAGAATTCTCGAAAGGGATATATGCATATAAGGTCCAGAAGCCCGGCGCGTTACCCACAGCAAACACGAAAATTTGGGGAGCACAAAAACAATGGACCTACCGCATGGGAGGCAGTGCCTTGATGCCACATGGGGCATCACAGATAATGGGAAGATGTTGGCGCTCATTTTAGAACATGTCCCATAATTATTGGAATAAAAATGTAATTTTAACAAATATTTTAATAACGGATGCAACATGCGTCCCTGGTCAGGATCTGTAGAGTTATATACAGACACATATAGTGTCCCTAGTCAGGCAAAGTGTTAATGCGTGCTTGTTCACCCTATGCTTCCTCGGGATGTTGGCCTTGTGCAGCTGCACGTACAGGTTCCCATCCTTTTGGCATCTTTGGTGGCTGAGGATTTGCG
>WNGS01142304.1:11537979-11570149 GCA_020271785.1 Procambarus virginalis | reverse complement strand
CAAGGCCACTGGAGGCTAAACCCAGCGGTCGTGAGAGAGGTGGAAGGGACGGTCCCGAAGGAACCAGAACAGATGCTGAAGTCAGACCCGACCTGGCAGGTAAACCAGCTTGGCAAACCAGCACCCCTGGATTCCTTGCCCCTCCTTTTGGATGACCACTCTGTCTCAGGTCTGGCTTCTTTTGGAGCCGAGTTCTTGGATGGTGTGTCTAGACCTCCTGGATGCATATTGGCACTTCCCTATTCATCAAGGGTTCAGGGACTGGTTAGGTTTCGTTGTAGGGCAGCAGGCTTACTGCTTTCGTTGCCTTCCTTTTGGCTTGAATCTGGCACCTTGCGTGTATTCATGCTTCTTATCTGGGTCGTGGTGGCCTGTCTGCATCGGCTAGGGGTTCGGGTTGTGGCCTACCTCGATGACTGGTTGGTGTGGGCTCGGGTTCCTGGTGAACTGGTGGAAGTCGCGTCTGGTTCCGTCCCAGGTTTGGACCTGACTGGGCCACGTTTGGGACTCTTGGTCCACTTCCGTGTTTCTCAGTGTCACTTGGTGGGTGCTATAGCAGTTGTGCGGGAATGTGAACTTTGCGGTGCTGGTTTACCAGCCGGGTCGGGTCTGGCTTCGGCATCTGTTTTGGTTCCTTCGGGACCATCCCTTCCACCTCTCTCACGACCGCTGGGTTTAGCCTCCAGTGGCCTTGTCTGAGTTGCTGCATGGCCAGCTTCCTATTCAGGTTTTTCGGGGATCAGTGCCTTGGAGCCTACCCGTGCTTTTGCTTGGTGTGTTCACGGATGTCTCGTCTCTCGGCTGGGGTTTTATGACCAGTGCTCACCAGGCCAGCCAGGGGTAGTATGCTCGATCCTTCTGTCGGGCTCACAGCACGGTGCGGGACTTTGTGGTGGTTTGGCTGACACTTCTGAGGGTTCAGGTTGCCACATTCACAGTTGTGGTAGCAACCAGTCACAGTTTGTAAATAACATGAGTTAAATGTTGTTTACAGAACACCAACATTATATATTCTCACAAACCCAATGTACCTTCTTGTATATAAGTCAGTCAGTCAGGGCAGTCAGTCAAGAAGTCTGATTCTAAGGCCACCATCTATTATGAAGGTAGCCAAGAATCTGAATCGTATTATACCGAACCGACCATCAACAAGCGCCTGGAGAGGGCTAACCAACCTGCTAGGCAGCTACCCCTCCTGCCTGCGTGCTAGGCAGCCACCCCTCCTGCCTGCTGGCTAACCAGCCACCCCGCCCACCTGCTAGCCAGCCACCCCGCCCACTGCTAGCCAGCCAGCCAGCTTGCCCGCCCGCCGCCTACCTGCTAGCCAGGTCGCCTACCCAAAAACAACTCAGCCTGGCTGCCTGCCTGCCTGCCTGCTAGTCAGTCCACCCTCTGCTAGCCAACCTACCCGCCTGCTAGCCAGCCCACCCGCCTGCTAGCCAGCCCACCCGCCTGCTGGCCAACCCACCCGCCTGCTAGCCAGCTCACCCGCCTGCTAGCCAGCCCACCCGCCCGCTAGCCAGCCCACCCGCCCGCTAGCCAGCCCACCGCCCGCTAGCCAGCCCACCTGCCTACTAGCAGCTCACCCGCCTGCTAGCCAGCCCGCCAGTCAGTCAACCACTAATCACTCCCATCATCCACCCACCTGCTAACCCTGCCAGTCAGCCATCCCGAGCCCGCCCACCTGCCCCCCACTGCCCATCCACCCACCCTGTCTGTCGGCCAGCCTGCCAGGAAACAACCCATCCTTTCACCCACACTGCCTGCCTACTAACCAGCCGGTTCACATACCCACCTCCATTCCAACCCGTCCTCTTAAAATAACGTCGTTTTCTGGGGGTAGCCCCTTCGGCTCCCTGGAGCTATCCAAGCTGATATTGCTAATGTTAGACTTTGGCATTAGTCATGTGTTGAAAGTTCTTTACTACAAAATGTTTTTTTTTTCTCCCCGAAGATCTCTAAGGGTTTACACCTCCCCCAGGGCTGTGACGAGGGGCTCACTCCTTGTGTGTCTGCTGCCCATTCTGCTACTCACCTGCCCATCTATTCTGCCTCCTGACCACCCAGCTACCCACGCACACTGCCACCCACCTCCTTATTCTACCATTGGCCCTGCCATCAGCCCGCCTGCTCTGCCACCTGCTCGTTTGCTGTCTGCATACTCGCCTGCCCATCTGCCCACTCTGCCAACCATCTTGCTGTACTGCCCGCCTGCCCACCTTGACTCTTGCCTGATCACTGCTGGCCATCCACCCATCCACCCACTTTGCCGCCCACCCTGCTACTCGTCAGTCCACCCACTCTACCAACTGCCCACCCGCTCTCTGCCTGCCAGCCACTCACCCGCCATGTGTTCTTCTCTTACATGATTCTACAGTGTGCTGGCATTACTGAAAGATTTTCTTTACTAACTTTTTTGTTTTACTATAAAATTGGATATTTTCTGGATAATTGGATAATAAAATTTTGTTTTACTATAAAATTGGCGCCCCAAAACAAACCCCTATTCTGGTGAAAATTGCTACAAAAAGCCAAACTAGTGAAGACAACTCCCCAAACAGAAATGAGCAAATGAGCATGACATCACACATCGTTGCGCCGCTGTCTGCACAGCTCCCCCCCCCCCCTCCTCAGGAGAGGGAAAGGGGGAGCCCCAGACCCTTGCTCCGGCAATCCACACCCCCAGTTCTGAGGCTGATGCGCTAGGCAGAGGTCGTGTGCTCTGACTCTAGTCTTGTTTCAGCTCTGTGCCTAGTGTGTGGTGGCTGTCTTTTCGGTGGTGTGCAAGCCAGGAGTATTTCTTCAGTACTTGGGCTGCATGCGCCTAGGGTTCCCTTCCCTAGGTGTCCAGATAGTACTGCCCTTGGGGCTTGGGGCCACCTTCCACAAGTTCCTTGCGTTCTGCCTCTGCTTGGCTGTTTGCTGCTTGGTTTTTGGCTGCCCTTTGTGTGCTAGGGTGTTCTGACTCCCTTAGTTTGCTTTTGGGTAGGAGGCAGTTTGCACTGGTAAGGGGCACAGGGTACTGCACAGCTTGTTTTCACCATTCATAGTGGCTGGCTCTGTTCCGCCTGGGTATGCAGTCCTCTTGTGGGGTTTTCTTTTTCTTTCTGTTTGCTTGCCTGGTGGGGGTCTGCCTTGGTTAGTGCCGGTGCACCGAGTGCTCTTAATTATTCAGGTGGTTACCCCCTGCTAGGTCCCCATGAGTGTACATGTCCTGGGGGTTCAGCTATTAGAAAGTTGTTTGTTAGACTTGGGCACCGGTTAGCAGTACCCTGCCTGGGGTTTCCCTGGGCATGAGTTCCGTCTCAGGACCCTGGAAAACCCCACAGGGCATGCGGGTCCAATGGATGTGACCCGTGAGTACCCCCTTGCTTTGTGCAAGTTCGAGGGTTGCTCTGTCCCCTTGTCTCAGGGTGACTCTCACTGTTTTTGCCTCCGTCACTTTGCCTGTTGTGACACTTTTGATACAGAGTCCTGCGAGTTTTGTTGCTTGCTGGTGACTCGGTTTACCCAATCTACTGATGACATTATTCGGGTACAGGCAGCGCAAGCGTTGAATGTTAGGTTTAGGTTGTTGCAACGCGCTAGGTCAGTTGATGCACCAGATGCCCCGAGGTTGCCCATTTTGCTTATAGGGACCCAGAGTTGGGGGTGTTGATCGCTTTGGCCTTGGTTCTGTCCTCGTTGTCCCCCCCCCCCCCGTCTCCCCTGCTTCTGGCTCCGAAAAGTCTGAGGGTTTCGGAGTCGGGGCAAGGTTTAGATGGTCTTGAGACTCAGGGGATGACCCTTCTGGTGTGGCAACGGAGGCATTCGAGTCAGTTCTCCCTGCCGAAGCATCTGGGTCTGACCAGTGGGCCCCCTTCTGTCCGGCTTTTACGGCTGCGCCAGCCTTTTCTTCTGAGGCCGGGGCTTTGGGAGATGACTCGGTCCCAGAACCTGATATGAAGGATCCCAGTGCAGGGGGGAGGGGCTGACTTGGGGCCTTGGGCCCCGTTGGACCTCGCCTGAGTTTTTTACCCTCTGAGCGGGGCTTACTGTTATAAGGAGTGGGGTTTTTCTTCCCCCTCCCCCCCTCTGCATACGAATTGGATTTGGTGTCTGCCCCTCCCCAGGTTTGGTTCCGTGTCCCTTTGGTTGCTTCGGTCCCATCTTTCCGGAGGTTTTTGGCTTCCCGCATCCAGCCTCATGTGGTGCGGGAGGCCTTTGCGACTTACCTCCTGCGCGACCTGGATTACACCTCTATTATGGATCCGTCTTAGTTCAGGTTTGGGTCTTCGTTTCCCTACTGGATCCGATATGAGGTTCTAGAGTCGTCCTGGCTAGCGGACTGTCCTGTTTTTAGTTTGGAGGCTTGGCATACCTTCTGTCATTCCCGCACGCTTGAGTGGCATGAGGCGTTGACGGTGGTCCAGGTTTTCCTGGGGGGCGAGTTTGAGCACCTCAATGAGTGCTTGCTTGCCTCTGCCCTTCCTCAGGATGTTGGTGCTGTGCAGCTTCATGTGCAGGTTCCCTCCCTTTCCTCAGCAGTCCTCCCCCGCTGAGGACTTGCGCACTTGTGGCCTCCTTGCTTCAGCCTTGCGTTTCTTATTTCTCCTGGAGCTGTCTACTTAATGGCTTGAGGAGGATGTGGAAGCATTTGGGGCCGTTCCTGGGTCCGATGCTTTGGGCTCGGCGGCTCGCTTGTCGTCTGCCTTGTTGAAGTTGTCTACGCCGATCCTGTGGGATGTGGTGTCGCTGTTTTGAGCCTCCCGGCTCGCGTGTCGGCAGGCGGGGCTTGCTTCCTCCCTGGAATCTGCCTGGACCCTGGCTCTTAGAATGTCTTCACCCTTCTGTCCCTTGCTGTTTGCCGACTCTGCAGTGGCACAGTATCTGTAGGTGGCTTCAGCTAGCTGTCATCCGATGTCCGATTTGATGGTTCTCCAGGGACCCTGAGAAGAGGCCTTCATGGAAGGGTCATGCCAGGGCTCCGGGTTCCCTTCGTCGCGGAAGGCCACTGGTGCCAGTTTTGGAGCCAGCGCCGCCTTCGGAACCGTCTTCGTCTGGTCGGCGCAGTGTTCGCTCTGTGTGAAGGTCGAGTTCTCGTAAGGAATGCCGGCCCTTTCGTGGTTCGTCCCATTGCTGGAGCGATGGGGGGGGGGAGGAGGCTTGCTCTATTCACTCACGCCTGGTCTCACGATTTGTGGGCTTTTCTGGTTGTTTCTGACGGCCTGCTGTAGCGTTGGGTGGCTCCACCTCCCTCGGGGGGCTCAGGGCTGGCAGGGCAGGCCTCTTCTCCTGCACTCTGTCAAGTCATCTTGGAGTGGGTTCGCTTGGGCGTGGTCGAAACGACGACGTCCCTCAGATGGGTTGCTGCCTGTTCCCAGTCCTGAAAAGGGACTGTGCGGACCTGCGGTTCATTCTGGACTCGTCCCGTCTGAACCCCCTGGATTCATTGCCCCGCCTTTCAGATGACTACACTGTCCCAGGTCCGGCTTCTATTGGAGCCAGGTGCTTGGATGGTGTCTGGACCTCCGGGACATGTATTGGCACATCCCGATTCATCCAGGGTTCAGGGACTGGCTCAGTTTTGTTGTGGGGTGTCAGAGTTACTGCTTTCGTTGTCTTCCATTCGGGATGAACCTGGCACCTTGCATTTCACACGCCTTACACAGGTCATAGTGGCCCGTCTGCATCTCTTAGGTGTTCGGGTGCTGGCCTACCTCAACAACTGGTTGGTATGGGTGCCGAGCCGGTCCGCTTGTCTGCTCGCCAGGAATTTAGTCCTTTCCCAGCTCGCCGGGTTCGGGTTCTTGGTGAACTGGAGGAAATCCCATCTGGTCCCCTCCCAGGTTCGAGCTTGGCTGGGCCTTGTGTGGGACTCTCTGACCGCTTCCTTGTCTCTCCCTCCGGCCTCTCTGCTTTGCCTGCAGTCCTGTCTTTGCCGTTTTCTGGAGGGTTCCCAGGTCACCCGGTGGTTGTTCGAGGGTCTGTGCAGGAGTCTGAACTTTGCGATGATGGTCTACCCACCGGGTCGGGTGTAACAAACTAGGTTTATCGTAGGGAATTATTCAGTATGGTTTCTCATAGACTATGGGGGTGGAAAGTTTGGAGTCAGGCGGTACTGACCTGACCCAAGCAGGAAAGGTCATCTCTCCTGGGATTAGCGGTTAAGATTACAAATGACCGGCGCCTTGTCTTAAGCAACGTATAATGAATTATTTTACAGAATTCAGTAATTTAGAGAAATTCAAGTCTTCATTCAAATGGTATTCAATAGTATTCCTGTTCAAGCATCAAGAGTATTCATAATTGCTGAAATAATGAGTAAGTCACTGTCAGTGACATCACTAGCAAAGGACTAACCTCTGATGCGGAGCAATTTTGGCGACCCGGGGTCACGGGTCACCAAAGCCTTCCACATTTAGTAATTCTCAAAGGTCAAATACCCATATTGTAATTGGAAATAGTTTTTCCCTAAGATGCCTGTGCAATTACCTTCAGTTTAATCGAGTTCAACCATCTGGGTTGTTCAGTGCAACAGAGATTAGTTGTTCAACTTAAACCCTGCCAGTAAACTAGTAACCTGGCATAGGAATACCCCTCTGGAATACCCCTCTTCAGTGAGAAAGGCAAAGTGAGGTAGAATTAGTGTGGGCTGGTCAACGACTGAGGGAGGTCATCCACTCTCACCCCTCCCATATAGATCAGTAGAACACCAGCTGGTCGCAGTAAAAGGTATAGTTTGCTACAGTTTGTATAGGGAAATAGTTCATTTTCATGCCTCGATAGGGAATGTTAAGAAATAGGAAGTGATTTTATTTAGTTTTTGTTTAGATTTTGCATTAATAAATATTTAGCTTGTTATTTGTATTTTATTATTTCCATGTTATGTGATTTTCATGTCCTTGTTACATGGTCTTCATGAGTCTGAGTTTTAGTTGAGCCGCAAGCCTAACAAAGTTTAAGAGTTCAGTTATCCCTTTGTTTGCTATAATTTCCCACACTTAACAGAGATTCTTCCCTCCTTTTCCAAGTAATTAGGGATCAAGCCCTAAGGTTCTAATGAGTGATTAGCCCTTTAGTTGCATAAGACATCATATGATGCGTTGAGTGACTTGCAGAAAAAAATGCGCTCGGCACCATATGATGTTTTGGAGTACCCCGCAAGATTTAAACGGCCCGCGGATACACGGGGTTCACCACATCTTCATCAGGGCTCTTGTAAACAGAAGCCATTTTTTTTTTAAATCGTGGGCCAAATTCCCGGGTGTGAGGGGCCTCCGTATTGAGTGAGCTACCAAGCCTGATGCACGTAGCATGAGCTTACAGCACTGCTGTTCGGCTTGAGACCACAGCATCGCCTAAAAATGTCATAATATACTTGTTCTTGCTATTATTTAGCGATGATATTATTACAGAAGACCCCTGACTGTGATAAAACTGACCAGGGTTCTGATAATAGCAGGATTGTGGTGATATTTAGCGCTATGCTCCATGGAAAGAGGGGTAATGCTGTGGGAGGGAGGGTGGTGGCGTTGTCTTCTGACTGTGTGTGGCCACCTTTTATTGACTGCACTCACCATACCAGCTTAGTGGTTCGCTATGGTGAACACAAATGTAGATACTTATATATAACGTGTGTATAGAGTGTAATAACAGCAATAGGAGTAGGTTGGGAGTCGCCATTTTGGTGAGGGAGGTGCATCGTCTGCATGACTTATCATCATGTTTACTGGTGACCACTATGGTCTTTGGGCACTATACCAGTTTACTTGTATAAGTATGGCGAATAAAATGAGTAGATACTTATATATAATGTGTGTATATAGCATAATAACACCACAAACAGTATTGTTGGAGGAGAAATATTAGTGCGTCTGGCCTTGAGGGCGGCCGCCACCAGCTAACTGTGTGAGTAGCTACGTCTTTGTGCCTTTACTCACCATACAAGCTTAGATGTACAGTTATGGTGAACAAAACATGTAAATACTTATATATAATGTCTGTATATAAAAGCAAAAACAGTATGGTGGGAGGAGAATGGTGGCAAGTCAGGTGAGGTGAGAGAGGGAGGAAGTGGCTGCCAGTGGCAGGCTGCCACTGCCACTCAGCATGCAAACTTAGTGGTTCGTTATGGTGAACACGAATGTCGATACTTATATATAACGTCTGTATATAGTAAATAAAAGCAAAAACAGTATTGTGGGAGGAGAATGTGGGTGAGTCAGGTGACTTGAGGCAGGGAGGAAGTAGCAGCCAGTGGCGGGCAGTCACTGCCACTGTCACTCAGCATGCCAACTTAGTGGTTCATTATGGTGAACATGAATGTAGATACTGTACTTATATATAACGTCTGTATATAGTGAATAAAAGCAAAAACAGTATGGTGGGAGGAGAATGTGGGCAAGTGAGGTGTTGAGAGAGGGAGTGGCAGCGAGTGGCGGTCACTCCTCGTTACTTTTTGACTCATAATAGCAACTTAGTGGTCCGTTATGGTGAACAAAACATGCAGATACTTATATATAACCTGTGTATATAGTGTAATAACCGACAAAGTATTTGTCCACTATTTGATGAACATAAATGAATCAACAATATGCACACCATGTTTTTGAGTACAGCGATGATTCATTCATTTTATTATATAAATATATCACACTACACACTATTGAATAATATTTCAGCAAAAAAACTACTAAAAATCAGTCAGACACATTGAAATAATTAGGTAATTATCTCTTTGTGGCAACTCCGGCTTGACAGCTGGCGAGCAACAGACCGTCTGGGACGCACGCTGAGTTGACGCCTGTTTTTTGCCAGACTTCCCCACCCTATAGCGGGCAATATATGCCACTTACGATTTTTGTATTATTTTTCCCATGATCAGTGAACACAAATTAACAGGTTTAGAAGAAAAAATTAGTATGCACCTGTGGGTGACACATGCTAAATAGCCAGGCGCCATTTAAGGGTTAATCGGTCCTCGACCAGGCCTCCACCCCCAGGAAGCAGCCTGTGACAGCTGACTAACACCTAGGTACCTATTTTACTGCTAGGTAACAGGGGCATAGAGTAAAAGAAACTCTGCCCATTGTTTCTTGCTGGCGCCTGGGATCGAACCCAGGACCACAGGATCACAAGTCCAGCATGTTGTCCGCTCGGCCGACCGGCTCCCAGGTACTCCTGGCCACCGCACAACACAACACACGGCAGTGAACGCCACACAAGGCAAACACCGCCTAGGAAACTGAGGCCAGAGAAGCATCTATCCCGGTTGACATTAGCTTACAAACTGAAGCTTGGCAGCTGGCGCGGTAGATTCGGGGCTCCCCTCTCCCCCACTCGGGGCGGGGAGGGCTATCTTCTTCTTGAGGTTATCTTGAGATGATTTCGGGGCTTTTTAGTGTCCTCGCGGCCCGGTCCTCGACCAGGCCTCCACCCCCAGGAAGCAGCCTGTGACAGCTGACTAACACCCAGGTACCTATTTTACTGCTAGGTAACAGGGGCATAGGGTGAAAGAAACTCTGCCCATTGTTTCTCGCCGGCGCCTGGGATCGAACCCAGGACCACAGGATCACAAGTCCAGCGTGCTGTCCGCTCGGCCGACCGACTCCCTCAGGGCTGCGCGGATGATCGGCGCGGCAGTAAAGTGTGATGTTTGCTTGTTTGCTTGTTTCCTTGTGATTGTAGGGAGTTTCTACCTCTCTGTTCGGTTTTTTGTTTTAGTTTTTTACCATGTGGAGTTTGTTTTGTTATGCCTATCTTTCTGGGTGCCTAACCCCGGTCGATGGCAGATAAGGAAAACCCAACCACAAAGGGGTTTTCCAGGGCCATTGCTCCCTGAAACTTCTCTGAAGGGGCCAGGTTCTGGCGCTGGTCCCTGGTAGGTCTGAACTCCTTAGCTAATGTCCCGGTCTAATATAACATACATTAGCCCGATAAGCTCCAGGGAGCCGTAGGGGCTCCCCACAGAAAACCATTGTATTCAGCATAAAATGTATTTGTAAGTTAATATTTTGGAGGGTGGGGAATGGATTAATTCAATTCCCTTTATTTCTTATGGGAAAAATCGCTTCGACTTTCGATATTTCAACTTACGATCCGTCTCTGGGAACGGATTACCCTTGTAAGTCGAGACCCCACTGTATATCCTTTTAGAGAATTCTATGGCGAACAGTTTGATATCAAAATGAATGAAGTAGCACAGAAATTGAAGATAACTGAAAAGAGTATACTGGGTACAGTGACACCTCAGCTTAGGAATGCCCCCATTTACGAACTTTTCGAGTTACGAGCCCAATTTCTTCGTAAAATGTGAATCGACAAATGTGCAAACTTTTGTTGAAATGACTTGCCCAGAGCAAGTTGTAATAGTAGGCCATTGCTTTAACCTCTTTAATGACATTGTAATGCCTCACTACAGACAAGTGGTACAATGTAGGGAAAAACAAGTCTCTATAGGAAGATTTTTAGTGAGAAAAACAAGCAGTGAGCCATATCCAGATCCTAGTGGTATGCAGGCAAAACATGAGAGAGAGAGAGTACCCCAGAGAAGTCATCACTGCCTGATGTTATAATGGAAGGGGACTCCCCTTTCAAACACTAACACCTCTCATCCTCATCCCCTCCTTACTATTTCCACACACCAACAAGAGTCATCAATAAAGGTAAGCAATAACTTGTATATACTATAGTATTAAATATTTGGGTGAATTAGGTATAAAATATATTTTGAAGTTAATATTTTTGGAAGCATGGAACGGATCAATTCATTTACATTATTTCTTATTGTTAAATGTTTCGGGTTGCGAATTTTTGCTTATGAACTCCTTCTGGGAACGGATTAAATTCGTAAGCTGAGGTACCATTGGACACATTTTAGTGTGTGTGTGTTGTGGGTGTGCCAATAGGTGTGATCTCATGGGTAATGCTTGGCAGATTTTCTGGTTTGCTGTAGGTAACACACGGGCCTTTTACTTTACATGCATATATCCTATTAGAGAATTCTATTGTGAACACTTTAATACCAAATGAATGACATGGCATGTAAATTGAGGTGAGAAACCTAAAGAGAGTACACATTTTATTGTGGTTGTGCGCTCACGTTTAACGCTCTGCCAATTTTCGGGTTTGCTGCGGATGGCATGCTGTGCATTTTGACTTTATATGTATATATTCCTTTTGAGAATTCTATTGCAAACAATTTGATACCAAAATGGAAGATGTAGCATGTAAACTGAAGTGAGAAAACTGAAGAGTATACACATTTTAGTGTGGGAAACATTCGGCTGATCTTGGGGAGGGCCAGGCAAAGTGTTAAGGCGCTCAAAATCACTCCCCCCCCCCAAGTAACCTGCAAAAACGGTACACTCCCCGACCTTGCTATCGGACCTCAATCATTTGTTTATTCCATCTATTCTTTGCGATCCAGCCCCAGACCCACTCTTTTTCTCCACTCAGGAGAAAAACCTATGTAGTTCCGTGTGTAGAAAAACCTATGTAAAACCGAGTTGGCGGTGGCGCTGCCATTTGTTTTTGTTTACCCACTGCAGACAAAACCTCCCTCCCTCTCACTGTTTTATATCTGCATATTTTTTGCATCCTGCTACTAGTGCATCATGAAATGCAGTTAATATGTGTTCAGGGCTTCAACAAGCAGTGAAGTCAAGATAAAAAATTTTGTAATAGTCTATTATCAGAGCATTCATCTTATAAAGGAAGATAAATCTGGAATGTCTCCTGTGTGGTGGATAGAGATGCAGAGGAATGTGTCCAAATTTGAGATTGTGATTCTCTGTCTCTACTGAGCAAATTTATAATGCCAATGCAACAAGTTTGTATTGGCATAAGTTAATCTAGCCAAATCCAACCAAACATAACCTAACCAAACCCAAACTAACATGAAAACCAAGCCAAACACCAAAAGATGAGGCGATGACAACTTTTTGGTCCGTATTGTACCATTATCAAGTCGATTACGGTAATGGTCCAGGACAGACCGATTATCGACTTAATAATGGACCGTCTGATTGTCTCCAAACTAACATAACTAAGCCTAACCACAGCTAACCTAATCAAAGCTAACCAAAGCTAACCTAACCAAAGCTAATTATACCAAAGCAAACCTGACCTAACCTAACCAAATCAAAGCTAACCAAACCAAAGCTCACTAAACCAAAGCTAACTAAACCAGGGGAAAGACTGACCAAACCAGAGTCCAGGGAAAAGGCAGCAAAGAAGATGGTGTCTGCTGGTAGGCCCCAAAAGAATCAGCAGGAGGAGTAGGCTCGAATGCCTCCGACTCGAATGAAGCGGCCCCCGAAGCCACCCGAGTCTCATCACCAACTAAACCCCGTCCAGACTCTGAAACCCTCAGGCGTTGGAGAGCAGGGAGCAGGGAGGAAGGGGAAAGCAGGGCACAAACCCCCAATTAAGGACGGACTTGTGGGCATGGGCTAAACCAGCGTCGAGTGACTAACCCCCCCCCTCTCCGAAGTCCAGGTCCCTAAGACCAAAACGGAGCAGCCCCAGGACGACATCCGAGCTGGCAACCAACCTAGCGTGTTGCAGCAACCTGAACCTAGCATGCAATGTTGAAGCTACCTGAATCCCCTAGGTGGACTAATAGTCAAACAAGGTAGACCACCCTCCAGGCAAGGAAAAAATAGAAATAAATAAAAACCCAGCAAAAGTACAACGCCACCAGAAGGAACAGGAACAAGGTTGCCTCGAAGGCAAGCATGCAACGCAGCACCCTGCACCCTAACCCGCAACAACACCACTTTCTATCCAAGGTCAAACAAAGGCCACGAAACCCCAGCTGCCCCAAGTGCAGGGAAAATGCGGAGCAGCTACAACCCCTACAGAAGTGAAGCCCCAAAGGCTCTAGGGAAGGCAACCCTAAAACCCAAGGGTAAGTATCCACTCAATTTAATGACCTCTTTTATACCGATCTGCCGGTATTAACGACCGGTTTGGAAGATTGGTATCTGAAGCCTCGTATACCGGTCTGGTGGTCGATATTACCGACGGTCGGTATTGGGTTTATTTTGGCATCGGCAGCCCCTCGCATGGCGACCAGGCGATCATCCAGAGTGGTATATTAAATCTTAACTTTCTTTTAAAATGATTCAGTTTTATGAAGAAAATTCTAAATTATTATTAGTAAAATATTTTAAAACAATTGTTATTAAACAAAATTCTTTGTTTTCTTATTAAATAACTTTCATAGTATAGGCAACAGGTATTTTTTTTCCCACGGACCTAGAACGTACTGCGCCTGGCCATGTGACCGCATTGTTTACTGTTAACTTGCGTGGCTGAGAGCAATGTCTCAGAATATTAGCCAGAGAAAATCAGATTCAGACAAAAATAGATAAATTCATGATTTCAACGGTTCGTGAAAGCACCCACTGGGAATTCAACAAGTCATGCAACATCTGCTGGCAATGAGTGCCCTACGTGCCATGCTGCACCCGCCGATGCTGAATTCCCATCAAGTTGTGCAGCCTCCACCGGCAACGAATGCTCTGCAAGCAATGCTGCACCTGCCAATGCTGAATTCCCATCGACAAGTTGCGCAGCCTCCGCCGGCAACAAATGCTCTGCAAGCTATGCTGTACCCGCCAATGCTGAATTCCCATCGACAAGTTGTGCAGCCTTCACCAGCAACGAATGCTCTGCAAGCTATGCTGCACCTGCCGATGCTGAATTCCCATCGACAAGTTGTGCAGCCTCCGCCGCAACGAATGCTCTGCAAGCTATGCTGCACCCGCCGATGATGAATTCCCATCAACAAGTCGTGCAGCCTCCGCCAGCAACGAATGCTCTGCAAGCTATGCTGCACCCGCCGATGCTGAATTCCCATCGATAAGTTGTGTAGCCATCGCCGGCAACGAATGCTCTGCAAGATATGCTGCACCCACTGATGCTGAATTCCCATCAAAAGTCGTGTAGCCTCCACTAACGATATAAATATGATTGAAAGGCATATAAATTAGTGTAAAAAGTGTTGATAGAGTACAGTATTGTAAGTGTTAATGATTATTTAAGCCTTGACAAAAAGATACTGTACAGTGTAAATATACAGTAGAAATAATTTCCAATTGTGAATTAGAATTAGAACTCATGTGAATTAGTAGTAAGGCTAGCTGTTGTGTGAAGTGAATGCCTGAAAATAAGTGTTCATACTGTATGTACCCTGTATATAGTACTGAACAATATAAAACAAGCGCTGCAGAGGATGACGTAATCTTCACAGCTTTGTAATCTTCAGCTTCATTAAAAGTAAGTCAATTTACCAATTTTATTATAGTACTGTATTTCAATATAGTTTTTTTTTCAACAAAAGCTATATATTAATCTCTGCAAATGTATATTCTATCATTAGCAGAGAAAAGGTGAGCTCAAAATATTTCGTCTTGGCTAGCTCTCAGTGACAAGGCTCGATCGCCATTGTTATGGCCTGGCCGCCACAGCCTGTGTCATAACATTAAAAATACATTACCTGCACTGTTCAGGGTAAAACAAAACATCTCTAAAATTTTATTGAGAAAACATTAATAATCACTGATTGATACATGAAATATTTTGCAATACAAAGGAATGAACCAATTTTTTCCCACCCATCTGGATTTGATCAGACCGTGTTCAAACATCATCCATGCAGCAGCCACCAGCTGGCTTAATTGTCGCCGTGGCACTAAATTGGAACGCAATTACACAATGAACTTTATTTAATTTTAGTTATACAGTATAAAATATATCCTACCTGAATGTTACTTGAAAAATTACCCGACCCGACTTAACTTCGGAAATAACGACCAGAGTACAGCCCCATATAGGCCGTTAAATTGAGTGGATACTTTAGAGGGTGTTTAGGAAAGGCGGCCCTAAGCACATGCAGCCCCAGTACACTGATGTTACTTCTGGCTACTGTACCATAAAGAGCAGAAAACACCACAAAGGCACTAATTCCCCCAAGAAATCGAGGCCAGAGTTGATAACCACCCCAGAGGGCAACAGACTACGAACTAAAGTGCTTGTAGCCGGCGCGGAGGTCCCGGGCTACCCCCTCCCCCTCTCGAGGAGGGGAGGGGAGCGCAGACAAGCGGCGAATGATGTTTGCTTGTTTCTTTATGTTTTGGGGGGAGTTCTGTCTCGCTGTTCGGTCTTTGGTTGCAATTTCTTACCAAGTGGGTAAGTTTGTTTTATTATGCCTACCTTTCTGGGTGCCAAACCCGGGTCGATGGCAGACATGGAATGCTCCCAAACACATGGGGTTTCCATAGGCCATTGCTTCCTGCGCTTCTCTGAGGGCCAGGTTCTGGCTTGTGGTCCACTGACTGATGCCCTAGACTAATATAGCGTACATCAGTCTGACAGCTCCAGGGAGCCGGAGGGGCTCCCCACAGAAAAGATTTAGTATTCTCCTAAATATATTAGACATAATAGCTAAAAAATATGCATATTAAAACTGCTTATCATAATCCCCTAACAGTAAATTATTCTTTTTAATACAAAACAATATACTGTATATATACAGTATATATATGTATATACAGTATACATATTCTGGATGCTGAAATAACTTAAACAATGAGTAAGAAAACTAACCTGCTAGTCCAAAGCTAAGAGCTGGGAAGTGGTGAGGCAGAGTATATGGTGGGGGCTCGTACAGGTCAAGAAGATCCTGCCATTCTTCGTGGTTGTTGTCACCAAAGAAGTAAAATGTTTCTGAAATTTGTTAATAATTATAAATTAAACTATCATGTTCTCATCAGCAGAATTAATAATGCACACGACAATTTGATACCAAAAACTTCATCTTGTAATCATTTAGGTAATCTTGTGTTTCATAGGATCTTTAGCCTTTCATTCAGTAAAGTTTGAGCAGTAACTGTTTGGATTCAAGTTGAAAGTGAGAACTTTATTTTTGTAAAAGCACTTATAAAGAGCTGCTTTGGGGTTTTGTATTTTACTTTAGAATCAGTGGACTCCTGGAAACAAAAATACAGCATGGAATGCCTTTTCTGGTTGGACCTTAGTGGCTCCCTGAAGCTAGCCACACCGAGATACTGTGTGAGCTCGCTTATCCAAACTAATATGAGGAGGATCCCCCGCCAGATAAGCCAGACATGTGGATTAGCAGAATTCTTACCAGGGAAATCCAAAAATGAATATATTCTTGAAAATTAAGGTAACCTGAACAAATCCACAAGGGCCGTGACGAGGATTCGAACCTGCGTCCGGGAGCATCTCAGACACTGCCTTAATCGACTGAGCTACGACAGGGTTAAAAGAGTTGAAACTGAAGTTCTACTGAACTTACTGGATCCCGCAGCCTCTCCGAGGCACAAACCAGGGTTTTTTCACAACTCCCCCTGCACTCGAGCTATGTCGAGCAGGGGGGGGAGTTGTGTAAAAACCCTGGTTTGAGCCTCGGAGAGGCTGCAGGATCTAGTAAGTTCAGTAGAACTTCGGTTTCAACTCTTTTAACCCTGTCGTAGCTCAGTCGATAAAGGCAGTGTCTGGGATGCTCCCGGACGCAGGTTCGAATCTTCGACATGGCCCTTGTGGATTTGTTCATTTGATGCATCACGTTAGTGTGATTTCTGTGTGTAATAAGGTAACCTAATTTAACACCACACTAAAATTACTGTACAGTACATGAACTTACAGCGCATCCTCACACTAGGCTGGTTAAAGCAGTGGCCGTCCTTCCCAGACACATTCATCAATTTTAACATGCTGTGTATTAAAATTGGTTTGTTCTCATATATTAATTATTATTCATAAAAATTCTATGTATAGTTAGGCCTAGGTTAGGTTAGGTTAGATTATTTGTATTTGAAGCACGTGGGTGAAGCATCTAGTGAATTGTGGTTTTGTTCTGTATTTACAAATGAAAATTCTGTATTTACTTACAAATGAATTGTAAGCATTTGTTCTGGAAGTGTTCGGATGTCATCAGTTGTGAGTTGTGTAAACTATTTTTCATTCATAAACAGGGGGTTTGGTGGCTAGAATAACGAGCTTCGGTCTTTTTATGTGAAGACGGGCTGGAGCTTGGCAAGGTAAGTTTTGACTGCCAGCCGCTGATGCTTCACTGGTTGAAAATCCTTGGATTGATAGTAAGGTGTCACTTGTTGAACCTCTTTAGATTCCTTCAGTGGTTGGAGGGCCTTTGATTGCTGTTCTTATCAAATAAGAACCGAGTTCAGCTTGCCTCTACTAGCGCTTGCCTCATCACTCTCACTGGTTACTATGTAGTTCATGTATTCATCAATTTGTTTCTTCCTATCACAGACAGTGCTAAAGAAAATCATTTTGAGGCAATGGAGCAACTTGAACCAGTGTTCCGATGAATCCCAGAATTTTTATTAACATATCACACCATTGTAATTTCTTTGCAAACAGATAGTATGTTATGATCCCAGGTAGCCGAAAAATGAGTCTCCCCTTTGAGAATTATTCTATCAAGCCTGACATGACTAGAAGGTCTAGGAAATATAGAGGTGAAGATACAAATGTAAAACAGCTGGTTGGATTTGATAAACAATTTGAGATTATGGGCAGTGAATAAGAAAGTAGATACAGTGGCACCTCGACATACGATTGCACCTACTTACGATAATTTCGAGTTACAATATAAATTTCATCGAAAAATGCTACTCGACATCCGATATTTGTTGGTATACGTTCGGGTTGGCCGAGCGCATGGTTCCCGGTCACGCGCTCTGACCTGCCTCAGTTTACTACAGCTACCCGCTTAGTGACGATCTCGCGTATAAGAAATTCCGCATTTGTGGTGAATTTTTGCATTTCGAACATTACAGTAATTATTATATAATACGCCATGAGTCCCAGGAAAGTCAGTGGTAAGGCTCAACATATGAGATCCCATGTAAGAATGACTATAGAGCAGAAACAAGAGATCATTCGTAAATATGAAGATGGTGTGCAGGTAGGTGAACTGGCTAGGTAGTACAACAAATCTGTCAACGATATCCACCATACTAGCTAAGAAAAAGGACATTATGGGTGCTAAAGTGATGCATCATTACAGACAAATGTTAAAATGAATGGAAAAACAAATGTCTCTTGACAAATTTGTAGTGAGACAAACAAGCACTGAACCACAACCAGGTCCTAGTGGTATTCAGGCAAAACATAAGAGAGTGTACCCCAGAGAAAACATCACTGCCTGATGTGATAATGGAAGGGGACTCCCCTTCCAAACAGTAATAACTCTCCTCCTTCCCCATCACCATCTTCCATACGCCATCAAGAGCCCTCCATAAAGGTAAGAGTAACTTTGGTACTGTATTGTAGTTAGAAAAAACATTGTAATCAGTATAAAATGTATTTTTATGTTAATATTTTGGAGGGTGGGGAACAGATTAATTCAAATCCCTTTATTTCTTATGGGAAAATTTGCTTCGACTTCCGATCCGTCTCTGTGAACGGATTAGCATCGGAAGTCGAGGCCCCACTGTAAATGACTGGTTAGGAGATGTGGATAATTTGCTGGAGGTGTGAGACTCGCTTAGAGAGGAGCTTAAGTCACTTGAGTACCAGACATCGCGAGGGGATCTCCACTCCACTTTCCGGGCCAACGCACTTGGTCTGGACATAACGTGACAGTTTATACCCAGATTTAGGAGAGTGACTTGGTCCTCAGTGAGGTTGATACCTGCAAGGTTCAGGAAGCCGTCTCTTGGTCGTGGAATTGCCATGGGTCCTCCATATAGTGTTGTTAGCTTGAGTTGGAGATCCTGTTGGACGACATATTTGACCTCGAAGCACAAAAGAAGGTCACCACCAAAGACACCTTACAAGCTGAAATTATCGCAGAAGGAGGAAAGAATCGAGGCAACTACAGAAGTACCATACTGACCCCCGAGCTCAAAGCGGCAGCCAAGAGCCTTCGTGAGAACAAGGAGATAGTTGTCAGGAGAGGCGACAAGTCGCCAATATACGTCATCCTTAAGAAAGACGAATATCTGGCGAAAATGAACCACATACTCTCTGACCAAACTAAATTCCAAAGGGTAACGAAGGACACTACAGCCGAATTGAAAACAAAGGTCAACAAGTTGATTGAAACTGTGAATGCCAAGAAATCCGGACTCCACCTGCCAAAGATTATTGGAGAATATAAACCTGGATATGCGTATGGAAACGTCAAGACGCATAAGCCTGGAAACCCACTTCGGCCAATTATCAGCCAGATACCCACACCCACGTACAGACTGGCGAAACGACTCAACGGCTTACTGACTCCTTATGTCCCGTGCAACTTCAGCCTGAAATCCCCGAAGGAATTTGTTGACTTACTGCGGGGAACACGGGCTACAGGGATAAGAGCATCGTTGGACGTAGAATCACTGTTCACCAACGTACCTGTGGATGAAACAATCGGGATGATAATGGACCGAGTGTATCGAGACCCGGCATGTACTCCCCTTGACATGCCAGAAAATATCCTGAGGAAACTACTCCAAGCTTGTACTAAGGAGGCACCCTTCTTGAGCCCGGATGGGCACATGTATAAGCAAGTAGATGGGGTCGCTATGGGTTCTCCCCTAGGCGTCCTGTTTGCAAACTTCTACATGGGTACTATTGAGGAAAAAGTCTTAGTCGACTTGAACTTGAAACCGGCCATATACTGCAGGTATGTTGACGACATTTTTACACAGGTACCTGATGTCAGACATCTGCAGGAGCTGAAAGAAGCGTTTGAGCAGAATTCTGTGTTACGTTTCACTTACGAGATGGAGAAGGATGGGAAGCTGCCCTTTCTAGATGTAACAGTCATGGAAAGGAGCGGAGGTTTCCACACTGCAGTCTACACTAAGGAAACAAACATAGGAATGTGCCTAAATGCCAACAGTGACTGCCCAGATAGGTACAAGAGGAGTGTTGTTAACGCTTATGTCGACCGTGCTCTCAGCCACAGCTCAGAATGGAAGCAAGTCGACGAAGAACTCTGTAGAGTAAGGCAGGTCCTAGTCAACAACGCTTCTCCAATGGTTTCATTGAAGACATCATAAGAAGGAAAGTGAAACGCCATGCAACCTCTGAAGATACAACTAACACAACACCTATACCCCCTATTAGACTATTTTACAGGAACTTCTTCTCCACAGCTCATAAAACGGAGGAAAGGGTCCTGAAAGATATTGTTAATAGAAACGTTATCCCTACAGACAAAAATCAGAAGATACAATTGACGATTTACTATAAAACCAAGAAAACTGCCAACCTACTCATGAGAAACTCTCCAGANGTCCTATGTCTTTGTGACTTTACTCACCATACAAGCTTAGATGTACAGTTATGGTGAACAAACATGTAAATACTTATATATAACGTCTGTTTATAAAAGCAAACAGTATGGTGGGGGAGAATGGTGGCCAGTCAGGTGAGGTGAGGAAGGGAGGGAGTGGCAGCCAGTGGCGGGCTGCCACTGCCTGCCACTGCCACTCAGCATACCAACTTAGTGGTTCGTTATGGTGAACACGAATGTAGATATATATAGCGTCTGTATATAGTGAATAAAAGCAAAACAGTAATTGTAAGTGAGTGAGGTGACTTGAGGGAGGAGTGAGTGGCTGGCTGGTACACGGCGGTCACTCCTCGTTACTTTTTGACTCATAATAGCAACTTAGTGTTTCGTTATGGTGAACAAAACATGCAGATACTTATATATAACCTGTGTATATAGTGTAATAACCGACAAAGTATTTGTTCACTGTTTGATGAACATAATTGAATCAACAATATGCACACCATATTTTTGAGTACAGCGATGATTCACTCATTTTATTATATAAATATATCACACTACACACTATTGAATAATATTACAGCAAAAAACTACGAAAATCAATCAGAGACATTGAAATAATTAGGTAATTATCTCTTTGTGGCAACTCCAGCCTGACAGATGGCGATCAACAGACCGCCTTGGGACGCACGCTGACTCAGCGCCTGTTTTTTGCCAGACTTCCCCGCCCTATAGCGGGAATATATGCCACTTACGATTTTTTAATTATTTTTCCCATGATCAGTGAACATAAATTAACACTTTCGCTCAGGCATGACGCAGCATTGCGTCATCCGTTTACTGGCGGTGCTGCCAGGCATGACGCAGCATTGCGTCATCCACTTTAATAATCGCCAAAAATCAGGTTTTTATCCGATTTTTTTGGGACTGGTTTTAAAATGCGCGCCTATGTCTTCCCTACACGCCTATGTCATGTTCAATACACAATAGTACAAACATTTGTGGGCAGGAATTGGGAGTTTAGCTGGAAGGCGTCTGGGCGCTCACTCGCGTCTAACGTGGCCCGTCTTCAACTCGTGGCGGTTGGAGCGTGACCAGGTTTTTTATTTATATGCTATTGTTCCTCTAGAGAACTTTATTGCGAACCATTGAGACCAAAATGAAAGACCTAGGACGAAAATTGAGGTGACCAGAGTGAAAATAGTGAAAACATTTTATCGCTTTCGCGCGCTCCTGGGTAACTCGTTCGCACTTTCTCTGTTTGCTTCGGGTAATTAGCCAGAATTTTGGAGTTTATATGCATTTAGTGCTGTAGAGAATTCTATTGCGAACACAATGATACCAAATTTAATCTCGTAGAACGAGAATTGAGGTGACAAAGTTGAAGAGAGTATACACTTTACGGAATTAACGCGCGCTCCCGTGTCACGCGGGACCCACTACGCACAGTTGAGAGGTGGCGAGCGGGTGAGCGAAAGTGTTAACAAGTTAGGGAGAAAAAAATATTTTTTTTTTTTGTATGCACCTGTGGGTGTCAAATGGTATATAGCCATGTGCCATTAAAGGTTAACTGGGTTGCCTCCAAATATGACACCCCCGCAGTGTGCAGGAAATAAATTCTCTGGATCTTTTTTTTTTTTTTTTTTTTTTTTGTCAAAAACCCTTCCCTCAGTATGGGTATGTAAAAAAAAAAACTGAAATTGTACTTACTTTGGCTGTATTGGGGGTCTGTAGTTGGCGCGTGATGTCATCATTCCCCATTCGCCCAAGACGTACGCTCCCGGGACCAGTAGGGCGCCCGGGGGGGGCGCGCGAGTTGCCGCGAATATATTTTTGTTCATTTTTTGCGCACAGTTCAAAATACATTTTATTTATTTTTACGTGCTAATCCTATGTATAATGAACACGTACACTATATTATGGCAGTAAATCCGTACTGTCCGAAGACACTGTGTTACGTGCATGGCACTTGTGTACACATGCTGCACTATTTACTATGTATCATGCTAATTTATGTAGATATACAATCGATTTACACACTATACGCTGTCACACACTATATACATTACCATCAACACACCCAGAACACCTCGAGTGAGAGCAGCCACACCCAGCCAGTCTCCCTCACTCCAATATCTTACTCGCCAACATTGCTCCTCCCACAAATCTGTTATTGTTGTTATTACACTAATTACACATGTTATATATCCCTATCTATATGTTTTATTTACCAGAACTATGCAAGTAAGCCGGTATTGTGTCCAAACAGTACAGTTGCCACCATACACTGCATGAAAAATCACACAGCAGACAGCAGACGACACTACGATTACTAAGTAACCTCGCTCACCAAAATAGCTCCTCTCAACATTCTCCTGTTGCTGTTATTACACTATATACACACACATATGTACACATGTACATATGTGTTGCCCATAGCGAACCACTAAGCTAGTATGGTGAGCAAAACAAGAGTGGCTGCCACACACAAGTGGCAAGGAAATTCAACAGGAGAAACAGCTTTTGTCAGCACAGATGGAGGAAGTTACACAGGGTATAGAACAGTGCAAGAAAGATATGCAACTCACCTATGCACAAGTGACCAAGGAGAAGGAAAGAATTGAAGAAGCTGTAAAGGAAGCCAAACACTGCAGCAACCAAGATAAAACAAACATTAGGCTGGAAGTGAGGAAAGAACTGGCATCTAACCCGAAGTTGGTGCAAAACTCAGTTGATCGGAGTAAGTCCCTGATAATTTTTGGTTGCAAAGAAAAGGAGATAACATCTAGGTCAGAAAGAGCTGTCGAAGAAGCTAAAGTAGTAGATAAAATTGTTGGCCTCGTAGAAGGTCTCACTACCATAGAGAATGTGTGCGACTACAGGAGAATAGGCAGGTACGTAAAAGGGAAAGATCGACCTTTGAGGATCACCCTAAACGGTGCCAAACAGATGGAAGAAGTACTAAGGAATGCTAGAAAATTGCAAAGTGATGAGGATGGGAAAGGGTGGTCGTTAAGACGAGATCTTTCAAAAGAAGACAGAGAGAAGCTGAAACTGAACCTCGCCGAGGCAAAACGTTTAAATGAGAACAGGAATGAAGAAGAAATCAATTCTTTTTCTACAAAGTGTTAGGGGTAGGCAAACCAGTAAAGTGGTACATAAAGGCAAACCAACAAAATCATAGAGAGAGGAGGAGTGAAGAATAAGGAGAGGGGGAACAAGTTCCTGAAGATTGCATACACCAACATAGATGGAGTGAGATCGAAGATACTGGAGTTAAGTGATGTAATACAGCTGCAGACACCAGACATTGTTGCACTCACGGAGACAAAACTTGAAGATGTTATTTTAAATGAGGTCATATTCCCAAGGGGCTACTCAATTTGGAGACGGGACAGAAAAATTAGGAAAGGCGGTGGCGTTGCTGTGCTGGTAAAAGAACACCTAAAGGTGAAGGAAATAATGACTGCCAATCCACAAGAAGTTGACATAATAGCACTAGAGATCTGCCATGAGGATGATAAACTAATGATAATAAATGCATATAGTCCACCGCCAAGCAGCACATGGTCAAAGGAGGAGCTAGATAGTAAACGAGAAGGTCTTATAACAATAATGAGAGAGATTATAGCGAGAGCGGATAACGATAGATCACGACTGTTGATAGTCGGTGACTTCAACTTGAAATCCATAGACTGGGAAGCATATGAAGCTAAAACAGAAGATTTTTGGACCTGTAGATTTGTAGACCTCATCCTGGAAACATTCTTGTATCAACATGTTAAACAAGCTACGAGGATGAGGGAAGGGGACGTTCCCTCCATGCTAGATTTGATATTTACCAGGAAGGAGGAAGAGATATTTGACATTCAGTACCTTCCTCCCTTGGGTAAAAGTGACCATGTCTTTTTGGGAATAAAGTATGCAATGCGTTATAATCTGGAAGAAAATAAGGAGGTTGAAGCAGTTGAAAAACCAGACTTCAGGAGAGGACATTATGGTGACCTTAGAAATTTTTTTAGTGAGTATAATTGGACAGACTTGATGCTAGGCAAGGAAGTGAATGAGATGTATGTCAAGTTTTGTGAAATATATGATAAAGGCACAAAAAAATTTATACCAAAACAGAGATGCAGAACTAGAAAACAGGATTGGTTCAATAGAAATTGCGAGAGGGCTAGAGACCAAAAGACACAAAAATGGAATCAATACAGGAAGAGGCCGAACCCCCAAACATACCAGCGATACAAAGATGCGAGAAACAACTACACGGCAGTGAGGAGAGAGGCAGAAAGAAATTTTGAAAAAGGGATTGCAGACAAATGTAAAACAGAACCAGGTCTATTCTATAAATTCATAAACAACAAATTGCAGGTAAAGGATAATATTCAGAGGTTGAAAATGGGAAATAGATTCACGGAAGATGAAAAGGAAATGTGTGAAACACTAAACGAAAAGTTCCAAAGTGTGTTTGTACAAAATGAAATCTTTAGGGAACCAGACACAATAAGAATTCCAGAGAACAACATAGAGCACATAGAGGTGTCTAGAGACGAAGTGGAAAAAATGCTAAAGGAGCTAGGTAAGAACAAAGCAGTTGGTCCAGATGGAGTTTCACCATGGGTTCTGAGAGAATGTGCACCTGAGCTCAGCATTCCACTTCAACTGATTTTTCAGGCATCCCTGTTTACAGGAGCTGTAGCTGATGTGTGGAAAAAGGCTAACATAGTTCCAATCTACAAAAGTGGAAACAGGGAAGACCCCTTAATTATAGACCTGTATCATTGACAAGTGTAATAGTCAAAATATTGGAAAAAATAATTAAAACTAAATGGGTAGAACACCTGGAGGAAAACGATATAATATCAGACAGACAGTATGGTTTTCGATCTGGAAGATCCTGTGTAACGAACTTGCTCAGTTTTTATGATCGAGCCACAGAGATTTTACAAGAAAGAGATGGTTGGGTTGACTGCATCTATCTGGACCTAAAAAAGGCTTTCGACAGAGTTCCCCATAAGAGGTTGTTCTGGAAACTGGAACATATTGGAGGAGTGACAGGTAAGCTACTAACATGGATGAAAAATTTCCTAACTGACAGAAAAATGAGGGCCATAATCAGAGGCAAGGTATCGGATTGGAGGAATGTCACGAGTGGAGTACCTCAGGGTTCAGTTCTTGCACCGGTAATGTTCATTGTCTACATAAACGATCTACCAGTGGGAATACAGAATTACATGAACATGTTTGCTGATGATGCTAAGATAATAGGGAAGATAAGAAACCTAGATGATTGTCATGCCCTTCAAGAAGACCTGGACAAAATAAGTATTTGGAGCAACACTTGGCAAATGGAATTTAATGTGAATAAATGCCATGTTATGGAATGTGGAATTGGAGAACATAGACCCCACACAACCTATAAATTATGTGAGAAATCTTTAAAGAATTCTGATAAAGAAAAGGATCTAGGGGTGGTTTTAGATAGAAAACTGTCACCTGAGGACCACATCAAGAACATTGTGCGAGGAGCCTATGCTACACTTTCTAACCTCAGAATTGCTTTTAAATACATGGATGGAGAAATACTAAAGAAATTGTTCACGACTTTATTAGACCAAAGCTGGAATATGCAGCGGTTGTATGGTGCCCATATCTTAAGAAGCACATCAACAAACTGGAAAAGGTGCAACGACATGCCACTAAGTGGCTCCCAGAAATGAAGGACAAGAGCTACGAGGAGAGATTAAAGGCATTAAACATGCAAAAACTAGAAGATAGAAGAAAAAGAGGTGATATGATCACTACATTCAAAATAGTAACAGGAATCGATAAAATTGATAGGGAAGAATTCCTGAGACCCAGAACTTCAAGAACAAGAGGTCATAGATTTAAACTAACGAAACAAAGCTGCCGGAGAAATATACGAAAATTCACTTTTGTAAACAGAGTGGTAGACGGTTGGAACAAGTTAAGTGAGAAGGTGGTGGAGGCCAAGACCGTCAGTAGTTTCAAAGCGTTATATGACAAAGAGTGCTGGGGAGACGGGACACCACGAGCGTAGCTCTCATCCTGTAACTACACTTAGGTAATTACACTTAGGTAATTACACACAGAGGCTACCTCAATTCTTTCCCTCCTACCCTCCCTCACCAAAATTCCTCCTTCCACAATAGTACGCACAACGCTAATTATAACCACAATCCTGCTATTATCACAATCCTGGTCACTAATTCCTGTAAATGAATAATTTACCACACGTTTATTTTGAAAAGGAACCTAAGAAATCATTTGAAGATTCCTAGATGGACGAAATAATGCTGTGGTGCTGTGGCTAGCGCTGTGAACATCGTGAACAGCATTGAATCACTGATATTTGAACATTGTACCCAGTCATTATCACACTCAGGCTCTTCTATAACACTATCATGGCTAAATAATACAAGTTATATATATATTTTGACATTATTAGGCGATGCTGAGGTCACACGCTGAACAGCAGTGCTGTGCGCTCATGCTGCGAGCGCCAGCCTTGGTTGCTCACACACTACTGAGGCTCCCACACCCGGGAATGTGGACCACGATTTTTTTTAAAGATGGCGTCTGTTTACAAAAGCCCTGAGGAAGCTGATGTGAACCCTATGTAGCCACAGGAGTTTTGAATGGAACATGAAAAATACAAATACCCGGAGGCGCGTTGCGCAAATCAGACGTGAGCCTGCAGGCGCGTTGCGCAGTTTAAGGGTTAAGGCAAGCAGTGAATGGTTTGAAAAATTTAGAAAAAGAAGTGGTATCCATAGTGTTGCGAGGCATGGGGAGGCAGCCAGTTCAGACAAACCAGCAGCTGAATGATTTATTGAAGAATTTAAAGAGTTTGCAGAGGCTGAGGGATACCTACCGCAACAAGTTTTTAATTGTGATGAAACAGGACTGTTCTGGAAAAGATTGCTTAAGAGGACATACATTACTAAAGAGGAAAAATCCTTGCCTGGACACAAGCCTATGAAAGATAGGTTTACGCTTGTGCTGTGTTCAAATGCGAGTGGCGATTTGAAAATTAAACCCTTGCTAGTGTATCATTCTGAAAATCCAAGGGTTTTCAAACAGTATAAAGTGCAGAAACACCAAATGTGTGTGATGTGGAAGGCTAATAATAAGGCATGGGTGACTAGGATTTCTTTTTCGGAGTGGGTGAATGAAGTGGTGTACCCTGCCATAAAAAAATATCTGCAGGAGAAACATTTGCCACTAAAGGCCCAGCTTCTCCTCGACAATGCTCCTGCTCATCCTCCAGGCTTGGAAGATGAATTGATGCACAGACACAGTAAATTTCTCACAATAAAGTTCCTTCCTCCTAACACCACTCCTCTAATTCAGCCTATGGACCAGAAAATCTTAGCGAATTTTAAGAAACTGTATGAAAGGGCACTTTTCCGGAAATGTTTTGAAGTGACTGAAACCACAAACCTCACTCTCAAAGAGTTCTGGAAAGACCATTTTAACATTTGTAGTTCTTTAAAACTTGTTGACAAAGCCTGGTGAGAACCTTAAAGAACTGTGATCTCTAGCTGGAGAAAATTGTGGCCTGAATGTGTGACAGAACTAGACTTTGAGGGGTTGGAGCCTGTAAATGAATGCGCCTATTGTTGAGGAAATTGTTACTCTGGGCCGGCCAATGGGCTTGGAATTGGATGGTGATGATGTGGAGGAGTTGGTGGAAGAACACAATGAAAAACTGACCACCAAAGAACTCCAAGCCCTTCAAAAGGAACAGCAAGAAGACCCAGCTGAGGATGTTTCTCCAGTGGAGGAGGATGAGGCAGTACAGAATGTCCCTTCTGCAGAAATTAACACTTTGGCATGCCCCCCGCGCCACCCTTCAACTGTGCGATTTGGGTCCCAGGGTTTCACGGGAGCGCGCGTTAATTCTGAAAAGTGTATACTCTCTTCAACTTTGTCACCTTAATTCTCGTCCTACAAAATTAAATTTGGTATCATTGTGTTCGCAATAGAATTCTCTACAGCACTAAATGCATATAAACTCCAAAAGCCCAGCTAATTACCTGCAGAAAACAGAGAAAGTGCAAACGAGTTACCCAGGAGCGCGCAAAAGCGATAAAATGTGTTCACTATTTTCACTCTGGTCACCTCAATTTTTGTCCTAGGTCTTTCATTTTGATATCAATGGGTTCGCAATAGAATTCTCTAGAGGAGCATTAGCATATAAAATAAAAAACCTGGTCACGCTCCAACAGCCGACGAGTTGA
Source organism: Procambarus virginalis (assembly GCA_020271785.1). Lineage (NCBI taxonomy): Eukaryota > Metazoa > Arthropoda > Malacostraca > Decapoda > Cambaridae > Procambarus > Procambarus virginalis. The sequence goes on along the minus strand of WNGS01142304.1, from coordinate 11,541,613 downwards.
AGACGGGCCACGTTAGCCGCGAGTGAGCGCCCAGACGCCTTCCAGCTAAACTCCCAATTCCTGCCCACAAATGTTTAGTACTATTGTGTGTTGAACATGACATAGGCATGTAGGGAATACATAGGCGCGCATTTTAAAACCAGTCCCAAAAAAATCGGATAAAAACCTGATTTTTGGCGATTATTTAAAGTGGATGACGCAATGCTGCGTCATGCCCGGCAGCACCGCCAGTAAACGGATGACGCAATGCTGCGTCATGCCCGCGCGAAAGTGTTAAGAAGTGGTGTCAGATGTGAGAAGAGATGCAAACTTTTATTGAAAAGACTCACCCAGAGAAAGCTGTAGTAGGCCATTGCCTTAATCTTTTCAATGACAATGTGATGCCTTACTACAGAGACAGTTTGCGAAGAAGGGAAAAACAAGCTTCCATGGACAGATCTGTTCTGTCCATGGAAGCAGTGAGCCACAACCAGGACCTAGTGGTATGCAGGCAAAACGTGCCAGGGAGTGCACACCAGAAAGGTCCTCACTGCCTGATATTATACTGGAAGGGGACTCCCCTTCCAAACAGTAACACTTCTCCTCCTCCCCCCTCCTCACCATCTTCCATACGCCTACAGCATTAGCAAGGGTAAGTAATAACTTGAACATAGTTTTGTAGGTTTATTTTGATGAATTAGGTATAAAATTTAGTTTGAAGTGAGGTTTTTGGGTAGTCAGCAACAGATTAATTCATTTCCCATTATTTCTTATGGGGAAATTAGCTTCGGATTACAAGCTTTCGGAATACGAGCTGTCTCCAGGAACGGATTAAACTCTTAAACCGAGGTACCACTGTATCTCTAAAACTACAGCTTCAACTTGAGCCAGCTTCAAAAATCCAGTTTCTAAACGATTCTCACAATTTTGACATATAGTGTGCTCAGCTGTCTGTTCTGCAATCCTATAGAATGGATGTTTCTTAAATCCTAAACGTTTAGAGTTAAAAAAAAAATTTGTTTAAATTTTGCGCATACTGTATTTCAAATGCCATACAGTATTGACGATTTTTTTAGAATAAACTATATTGAAAACCTATACAGTGAAGCCTCAACTTACGATGGTAATCCGTTCCCAGAGACGGATCGTAAGTCGAAGCTATTTTTCCCATAAGAAATAAAGGGATTTGAATTAATCCGTTCCCCACCCTCCAAAATATTAACTTACAAATACATTTTATACTTTTTTTACTGAATACAATGTTTTTTTCTAATTACAATACAGTATATATGTTTATCTTACCTTTATGGAGGACTCATGATGCGTATGGAAGATGGTGAGGAGGGGGGGGGAGGAGGCGAGGTGTTACTGTTTGGAAGGAGTCCCTTCCATTATAACATCAGGCAGTAATGACTTCTCTGGGGTACACTCTCTCCTACGTTCTGCCTGCATACCATTAGGACCTGGTTGTGATTCCCTGCTTGTTTGTCTCACTAAAAACCTTTCCAGAGATTTTTTTTCCACATGTTTTAATTTTTGTCTGTAGTGAGACATCACAGTGTCATTAACCCTTAAAGTGCGCTTCACTTCATATGAAGTGTTGGAGCACTACGCAAGATTTAAACGGCCCGCGGATACACGGGGTTCACCACACCTTCATCAGGGCTCTTGTAAACAGACGCCATTTTTAAAAAAATCGTGGGCCAAACTCCCGGGTGTTAGAGGCCTCAGTATCGCGTAAGCTACCAAGCCTGACGCACGCAGCATGAGCTCACAGCACTGCTGTTCAGCTTGTGACCACAGCATCGCCTAAAAATGCCATAATATACTTGTTCATGCTATTATGTAGCGATGATATTATTACAGAAGACCCCTGACTGTGATAAAAGTGACCAGGGTTCTGATAATAGCAGGATTGCGATGATATTTAGCGCTGTGCGCCATGGAGGGAGGAGTAATGCTGTGGGAGGGATGGTGGTGGCGATGTTTTCTGACTGTGTGTGGCCACCTTTTATTGACTGCACTCAGCATACCAGCTTAGTGGTTCGCTATAGTGAACACAAATGTAGATACTTATATATAACGTGTGTATAGAGGGTATAAACAGCAAGAGAAGGTTTGGAGCCGCCATTTTGGTGAGGGCGGTGGCGTCGTCTGCACGACGCCACCGTGCAGACGACAGTGTTGTTTACTGGTTACCACGATGGTCTTTGGGCACCATACCAGTTTATTTGTACAAGTATGGTGAATAAAACAGGTAGATATTTATTTATAATGTGTGTATATAGCGTAATAACACCACACAGTATTGTTGGAGGAGAAATATTAGTGCGTGTGGCCTTGAGGGAGGCAGCCATCAGCTGACTGTGTTAGGTCCTATGTCTTTGTGACTTTACTCACCATACAAGCTTAGATGTACAGTTATGGTGAACAAAACATGTAGATACTTATATATACCGTCTGTATATAGTGAATTATAGCAAAAACAGTATTGTGGGAGGAGAATGTGGGCGAGTCAGATGACTGGAGGGAGGGCGGGAGTGGCTGGCTGGTACACGGCGGTCACTCCTCGTTACTTTTTGACTCATAATAGCTACTTAGTGGTTCGTTATAGTGAACAAAACATGCAGATACTTATATATAACCTGTGCTTATAGTGTAATAACCGACAAAGTATTTGTTCACTGATTGATGAACATAACTGAATCAACAATATGCACACCATATTTGTGAGTACAGCAATGATTCACTCATTTTATTATATAAATATATCAAACTACACACTATTGAATAATATTACAGCAAAAAAACTATGAAACATCAATCAGAGACATTGAAATAATTAGGTAATTATCTCTTTGTGGCAACTCTGGCCTGACAGCTGGCGAGCAACAGACCGCCTGGGACGCATGCTGAGTCAGCGCCTATAATTTGCCAGACTTCCCCGCCCTATAGCGGGCAATATATGGCACTTACGATTTTTTTATTATTTTTCCCGTGATCAGTGAACACAAATTAACAGGTTAGGAAGAAAAAATAATTTTTTTTTTTCAAAATGACATGCGCCTGTGCGGATAGCAGGATATTAGACCCCGAGCATGTTAAGGGTTAAAAAGGTTAAGGCAACAATCTAATGCACCGTGATTTGGGTGAGTTGTTTCAGCAAAAGTTTGCAATTCTTCCCATGCTGCACACATTTTCTTAATTAATGAGCAAGTGGCATTCTGTACTGTTTCTTCCTCCTCTGAAGAAATTTCCTCAGCTGTGTCTTGTGGCTGCTCCTTGTGAAGTTCTTAGGTTGTCAGTTATAGGCTGTGTTTCTCCACCAGCTCGCAACACACAACACTCAGAACACTATGAATGCCACTTCTTTTTCTAAATTTCTCAAACCATCCCCTGCTCGCCTTAAACTCTTTTGCATTTGCATCACTCGTTCCGGGGGTTTTCTTTAACCCTTAAATTGTGCATTGCATCATATGATACTCTGACTGACTTGCAGTAAATTGCGCATTGCATCGTATGATGCTTTGAAGTACTACACAAGATTTAAACGGCCCGCGGATACACAGGGTTCACCACACCTTCATCAGGGCTCTTGTAAACAGACGCCATTTAAAAAAAAAATCGTGGGCCAAATTCCCGGGTGTTAGGGGCC
>WNGS01142304.1:11527781-11537879 GCA_020271785.1 Procambarus virginalis | reverse complement strand
GTCTGCCTCGTGGTCTCGCCTCCGGCTGGTGGTCGGTTCCCACCTGCGTGTTTCTCTTGCGGCAGTATGGGGTGTTTTGGCGGTCCTTCCTTTTCCTGTACCTTCTTAGGTGGTTCCTCTTGTTAGCGTCGGCCTGGTTTTTTGGTGGGGTTGGGGGCCGTCGTCGTGCCACATACTGTCGCCTCTCTTTTGGTGCGGCGCTGGCGGAGTCGCTTTTGGCTTGCTTTCGGTCTTGCTTCTACACCGCTTAGTAAGCTGTCTTGTGCTTCGTTCCCCTCCGGCCTGTTCGTGCGCTGCTTGCACCATCCTGGTTTCTGGTCAGCGTGCTCTGTCTTCTCCTCGGTTGGTAGTGCCTCTTCGGTTCCGGTTTGTTTTTCGTCGGCTCTTTGCCTTTTGGGCTTTTGCCTCTGGGGGTCGGGTCGCTGTGTTTTCCTGCTCCTTTGGTTTTAGCGTTTTGGTTTTTGGGTGGTGTCCGCCTCCCGGTTCCGTCCCTTTGATCTTCCTCTGTGGGTAGTTAGCTCCGGGGAGCCGACGGGGCTCCCCCAGAAAACCAGCGTTGAATGTAATGAAACGCCATTTTCTGGGTGAGTCCCGGAGGCTCCCCGGCAACCCTCCCTCCCTCCGGTCGGCGGTTTTCGCGTGTCTTGACATCCAGCCTCAGAACTGATGGGTGGATAGCCGGCGTGGGAGGTCTGGGGCTCCACCTTCCCCCTCCCGGGGAGGGGGGAGCTGCGCAGACAGCGGCGCGGTGACGTGTGATGTCACACTAGTTTGCTTGTTTTCTGTTTGGGAGTTCTATCCACTAGTTCGGATTTTGGTAGCAATTTTAACCAGAATAGGGGTTTGTTTTGGGGCGCTTACCTTTCTGGGTGCCTGTCCCGGTCGATGGCAGACATAGAATGCTTCCAACCACACGGGGGCTTCTATAGGCCATTGCTCCCCGTGCCTCTCTGAGGGGGCCCGGTTCTGGCCGTGGTCTCCGGTAGGCCTAAGAACTCCATACACATGACTGATGCCAAAGTCTGAAATTAGCATATCAGCCTGGGATAGCTCCGGGGAGCCTCCGGGACTCACCCAGAAAATGGCGTTTCATTACATTCAACGCTGGTTTTTAGGTAATATTTTTGGGTTTGTGGAACGGATTAATTAAATTTACATTAAAGTATTTCTTAGGGGAAAATTTGTTTCGGTTTAAGAATTTTTTGTGTACGAACTGTCTCTTGGTTGAACTGTTCTACCTGCCACTGTACTAAATATACTAAAATGTTTTCAAGTATCACTTGAAAACATCAGGCTAATACAAACATGTCTTCAACATATGCCCATAATGAAAATACTTAAGTGCAAATATTTTGTTTTGTGTTATGGGGATTAAAGAAAGTAATGTTCATCTAAGCATTATGGCCCTTTGTGTTCTTAGTATCTAGTGTGAAGCAAAACTGGAAATAGGTCAGTTGCCAACTTTTCAGAATTTCACAACTAGAGGTATTATTTCATTACAGGGTGACCAAATCTAAGGACAGAATAGCCCAACCGGGTCCCTGCAATATCGTGGTACATGATGAATCACTTACACAAGAGGAATTTTTAACCAGGTAAACAAAAAAACGATACTGCTGTACTGTACTTGTAATCCCATTGGGAAGGTAGTTGTAAAGGTTTATTTTCAGTATTATATATTTAATAACATAATGTATTGTACAGCATAATGCTGTTTGTATCAGTAATCAGGCTTTTTCTGGGGGGAGCCCCTACGGCTCCCCGGAGCTTACCAGGCTGATATGCTGATGTCAGACTTTGGCATCAGTCATGTGTACGGAGTTCTTATGGACCTACCGGGGACCACAAGCCACAACCTGGCCCCCTCTAGAGAGGCAAGGGGAGCAATGGCCTATAGAAACCTCTGTGTGGTTGGAAGCATTCTGTGTCTACTATCGAGCGGGTTAGGCACCTAGAAAGGTAGGCATCCCAAACAAACCCCTGTTCTGGTGAAAATTGCAACCGAAAACCGAACGAGTGGATAGAACTCCCCAAACAATAACGAGCAAACTAGTATGACGTCACCCGTCATTGCGCCACTGTCTGCGCAGCTCCCCCCCCCCGGGAGGGGGAGGGGTAGCCCCAGACCTACCGTGCCAGTAATCCACACCCCGGTTCTTCGGCTGATGCTATTGGCACCGGTTGTGTGCTGCTCCGGCTCTAGTGGTGGTTTCAGCACTGTACCTAAGTGTGGTGTCTGTCTTCTAGGTGGTGCGTGAGCTGGGAGTGAGTCTCCAGTACTCGGGCTACATGCGCCTAGGGTTACCTTCCCTAGGTGCCCTGTAAGTACTGCCCTTGGGGCTTGGGGTTACCTTCCACAAGTTCCTTGGGTCTTGCTTCTGCTAGGCCGTTTGCTGCTCGGTTTCGGCCGCCCTTTGTGTGATAGGAGGTTCTGTCTCCCTTGTTCGCCTTAGGGTAAGGGGCAGTTTGCACTGGCGGGGCGCAGGGTGCTGCGCAGCTTGTTTTCACCAATCATAGCGGCCGGCTCTGTTCTGCCTGGGCACGCTGTACTCTTGCGGGGTTTTCTTTTTCTTTTTGTTTGTCTACCTGGTGGGGGGCTCTGCCTTTGGTTCTTTCCCCCTTTGTGCCGAGTTCTCTTTCTTCTTCCGGTGGTTCCCCCTGCTAGGTCCCCGTGAGTGTACACGTCCTGGGGTTCAGCTCTTAGAACGTTGCTTGGTAGCCACGGGCGCTGGTTAGCAGTACCCTGCCTGGGATTACCTGAGCGCGAGTCCTCTTATAGTAAACGCTCAGGATCCTGGGAAACCCCTAGGAGGAGCGTGGGCTCGATGGATGTGGCCCTGGAGTCCCCCCCCCCCCCCTCGCTTTTTGCGAGTTCGAGGGTTGCTCTGTCCCCTTGTCTCAGGGTAACCACTATTTTGCCTCCGTCTGCAGCCTGTGGGGTCGGTGACACCATCAGCCTAGGGTCCTGCAAGTTTTGTTGCTTGTTTGTGTCTCGGTTACCCAGTCTTATGCTGACTATGTGGGTGCAGGCTGCACGGGCATTGCACATTAGGTTTAGGTGGCAATGCGCTAGTTGTTTGCTCCCTGGAAGCCCCGAGGCTGCATTTTGGTTGGTGGTCTTGTCGGCCCCCCCCCCCTTCCTCCCTACATCTGGGTCTTTACCGTTTGTGGGTTTGGGGTTGGGACGGGGCTTCAATGGTTTTGAGACTCGGTTGGTCTCGGGGACTTCCCCTTCTGGGTAGCGACGGGGGCATTCGAGCCTGTTTCCTCCAGCTGTGTTGTAAGACTCTGCCAGTGGACTCCCTTCCTTAGTGCTTTTCACAGCTGTCCCTTTTTTTTCTTGAGGCCGGGGCTTTGGGGGATGGCTCGGCCCCAGGACCTGCCTGGTGGGTTCCTGGGGCTGAGGTGGGGCTGACGTGATGGGCCTCAGGCCCTGTTGGACCCCGCCGTTAGCAGTACCCTGCCTGGGATTACCTGAGCGCGAGTCCTCTTATAGTAAACGCTCAGGATCCTGGGAAACCCTGGGTAGAAAAACCCCGTCTCTCCGCCGGGGTTTTTCTACCCCTCTGGGCTGGGCTTGCGGTTTTGTGGAGTGGGTTTTTCCTCCCCCCTCTCCGCACGAGTACTTGGGCGTCGGCCCCTCCACGGGCTTGGTTCCTTTTCCATTATGCCCGTTGCTTCCGTCTCATCGGTGGGCGCTTTTCTCCGTTCTTCGCCCCTTTTTCCCGGACGGGACTTCTCCGTCATGTCCCCCTCTTCTTGGGTTCTGCATGACTTTGGTCTCGGTGCAACTGGGTTTTTCTGTGCCTTCGTCCTTTGGGTTTGCTTCTATGTGTTCTCGAAGGTTCGGGACGTTTTGCTCCTTCCGTTACTGGTACATCTGTCGTCTTTCAGTGGGGCTTCCCTCCTGTCCTTTCTAGGGCTTGTGGGTCCTATTCCGGGCAGCTTCTGGGTTTTTGACCTTCTCGTTCTTTTGTTCATATCTCTTCTCTCTGTGCTGTGTCTCGGCACTGCTCGTTTTCCTTCCATTTTGGTCCGGGATGCCGGATTGGGCTACTTGTAGCTGGTTGGGCTCTTTTGTCACAATGTTGGGCTACTGGAAGCCCACTTGGGTTCCGATTCGGTTCGTTGCTTTCCTTACATGAGCTGGCTAGGTTGGTTGCTGCTTCCTTCTTTTTGGCTTTTGTTTCCATGAGTTGGCCTGTTTCTTCAACGCATCGCTCGGGATGCGACCCATTGGGCTACTTTTCTGCTCTGTTGTTGGACAGAGTAGGATGGACCTGTGTAGCCCAACCTGTTGGGCTACTTTTCTTTCGTGTCCTGCGCATGCGCCGTGGGAGTTAGTTTTGGTTCAGGGCGGTGTGCACACGTGCTGGTGTTCTGCATCCATTTTCTCTTGAGGGCTTCGCCTCTCGCCCTTATCATTCTCCAGTCCGTGCCCCGTTGCTCTTGGGGGTGTTCTGGAGTGCCGCTATGGGGAGGTCACTGGATTTTTCCCTGCGTTTTTGAGTGGGGGGGGCGCCTTCTTTGCCGCTCTCCTCCTCATCTCCGGCATGAGCGGCTCTGGCCTGCCTTCAGTGGGCGGTGCTCCCGGGTTTCTCGGCTACGGGTACACGATACCCTGGCCGCCTCCGGTGGCTCCGTTCTCATAGGCTTGCGTCATGGCCCTTCCGCGCCTATGTTCTACAGGTGAGTTGGTTTTGTTTTTTGGATTAGGAATGGGTGTACATACGTACTTGAGAACGTAGAACAAGCAAACCGAGGTCCCTGCTGCGGGGCTATTGGCCCATATGTGGCAGCTCTTGTCCTCACCACCCGATTCCTTCCTCAGTTCACAGGTGACTGCAGGAGGCCTCTTAGCCCATATGTGGCGGCTCCTGACTGTACTCATCCTGCCCCTCTCCTATGTGTGTTCATCCATGCTTGAGTTCGGGGCCCTGCCTCCACCCTGTTCCACGGAGCAACGGTGGAGGTGCCTGTTTGGTGGTACATTTTCCTGTGTAATTACCTAAGTGTAGTTACAGGATGAGAGCTACGCTCGTGGTGTCCCGTCTTCCAGCACTCTTTGTCATACAACGCTTTGAAACTACTGACGGTCTTGGCCTCCACCACCTTCTCACCTAACTTGTTCCAACCGTCTACCACTTTGTTTGCGAAAGTGAATTTTCTTATATTTCTTTGGCATCTGTCGAGGGTGTTATGTGCTCACCTCATTGTGCTCGCCAAATTGTGCTTGCGGGGTTGGGCTCTGGCTCTTTGGTTCCACCTCTCACCTGTCATTCGACTGACATGCAGGGATTCTGAGCCTCCTGGGCTCTCTCGTCTCTACACTTGGCACTGTGTATGGGGTCAGCCCAGGTATGGGCTGCCTACTGTGTCTTGTCGCTGCCTAACGTGTTCCATCTGTTACCTGTGACACTGCAAACGTTTCTTCTAACTTCCCTGTGGCTCGGTTGGGTACTCGGTTTCCACCTGTGTCCCCTTGTTTGTGTGCAACCCGTGTTACAGTTTATCTTTATCTACCCTGTCACTTCCTCTGGGAATGTGGTGACGTTTTGCTACGGTTTTGATACTGCGGCTGCGTGTGGGAGTATGGTTGTGGAGTTTTGTTCGGCCCTTCCATGCTCCTTCTGGCGCCTTCCTTGTTTGGGTTTTTTGTTCCCTTGATTTTTCTGGGGCCCTCCTTCCTTGCCAGTCTTGCTGTGACGGGCTTGGTTTTTCCATATTCCTTGGATGCTTTGTCCTAACCTTGTTGCCCTCGCCTAGTTCAGCTGGCTGGGGTTGAGCTTTGGCTCTTCGTCTCCCCCCTTGCCTATCATTCGCTTCTGTTCAACTTCTGGAGCCTACTGAGCTCTTATCTGCAATGGATGCTGGGTTTGGGGTTGGACTATGCCACTTCCCTTCCTCATGCATTCCTCTCGTCTTCCTGCTTCACTCTTGTCCCTGGCCGCTGATGCTGGGGCGTTTCTGCTGGTCTTTTAATCATTTCCTCCTTCACACTGTTGTGTGTTTTGTTTGTATCTTTTGGCTTTCCTGTTGCCAGGTTTGGGTTCCTGTTTTCCTGGCTTGCCCTGCCTGTTGGTTTTTTCAAGGTCTTGCGATGTCCCTTCTCTGGTGTCTCGCGTTGGACCCGTGGTTTCTGATCCCCTGGCGAGCTTGCTTGTGTTGGGGAGTTTTCTGTTCGGCAGACATTCCATCTTCTTGCCGGCTTGGGCTTCCGGCTCTGCTTCCTTGGTGGTAGCACCCGAGATCTTCCTGCGGCTCTGCCTCTTCCTAGGCTCGGATGACCCATGGGAGGGCTCATTACGTTCTGCCTCGGGTATCTCGTGTCCGTTGGTGGTCAAGTGGCTTTGTTGTTGGTGTCCCACCTGTGTGCTTCTTGGCGGCAGTATGGGGTGTTTTGGCGGTCCTTCCTTTTCCTTCTGTCCCTTCTTTGGTGGCTGCATTTGTTTGCGTCGGCTTGGCTTTTCTGCTGAGGGTTGGGGGCCGTCGACTTGCCACATACTGTCTCCTCGTTTTATGTGTCGCTGGCAGAGCCGCTTCGGCTTGCTTTTGGACTTGAATCTGCGCTGTTCGTAAGCTGTCTCGTGCTTGTTTCACCTCCGGCCTGTTCTTGCGCCGTCCTGGTCACTGGACAGAGTGCTCTCTTTTCTTTCTTCTCCTCGTTTTCTTGGGGCCCCTTCGGTTCCGGTTTGTTTTTCAATGGCTCTTTTCCAGTTGGCATTGGCCTCTGGGGGTCGGGTAGGTGAGCTTCATGCTCTCTTCCTGCGCAGGGGTTTTCTACTCCTTCGGTCGGGGTGCCCAGTTTGGTCGTCTGCTGCCTTCTCCTTCTTTTCTGGCGAAGAATGAGACTGCTGCTTTCCAGAGGGGTCCCTGGGTTGTTGTTGATTGGTTGGTTGGGCCGGGGGTGCATTTTGTTTTTGTCCAGTTGCGGCTCTCCGCCGTTATTGGCATGCCACGGCTTCTGGGTTCATGGACGCGCTTTGGGTTGCTCCGGTTCCCTTCTTCCCTGTTCGAGGGTGCGGGTCTCCCAGGTCGTCCGCGGAGTTCTTAAGGCTCGCCAGCCTGCGGTCTATCTCCGTGCCCATGACGTCCGCAAGTTTCCTGCTCTTGCTGCCGTCTTTGGTACTGTGTCCTGGGAGGACATTTGGCCGCTCGTTACCTTGTACACATTCCTGGGCCCAGTCGGGCCTGTGCCGCTTTGGGTCTGCGAATGCGGCCTATTGTCTCGACTTCCGGTTGAGTAGTGTGCGGCGACTGCCTCCCGGGTCTGTCCCTTTTCTTTTCCTCTGTGGGTAGTTAGCTCCGGGGAGCCGTAGGGGCTTCCCCCAGAAAACCAGCGTTGAATGTAATGAAACGCCATTTTCTGGGTGAGTCTCGGAGGCCCCCGGATTCCCTTCCTCCCTCCCTCCGGTCGGCGTTTTTTTTCGCGTGTTTTGACATCCAGCCTCAGAAATGGGGTGTGGATCGCCGTCACGGGGCTACCCCTTCCCCCTCCCAGGGAGGGGGGAGCTGCGCAGACAGTGGCGCGATGACGGGTGACGTCATACTAGTTTACTCGTTTTTGTTTGGGGAGTTCTATCCACTTGTTCGGTTTTTGGTTGCAATTTTCACCAGAAAAGGGGTTTGTTTTGGGATGCCTACCTTTCTGGGTGCCTAACCTGGTCGATGACAGACATAGAATGCTTCCAACCACATGGGGGTTTCTATAAGCCATTGCTCCCCTTGGTTCTCTAGAGGGGGCCAGGTTCTGGCTCATGGTCCCCGGTAGGTCCATAAGAACTCCGTACGCATGACTGATGCCAAAGTCTGACATTAGCATATCAGCCTGGCAAGCTCCAGGGAGCCTCCGGGACTCACCCAGAAAATGGCGTTTCATTACATTCAACGCTGGTTTTTTGTACTATATATGTACAGTACATATATCTTGTATGTTGCTAACTACAGAAAGTTGGTTATATGCAGTTATATGTAAAGTAACATACACCAGCCTCATATTCTCACTTTTCCTTCTCCTATTCCTTTTTACATTATATGACAAAGTATGTCATATAATGTAAATAAATCCCCATACTTTGCAGTATGGGGATTTAAAGGTCAATAATACTGTAATACAAAAAAAAATGCATTACACTTGGAATGAATTGAGCAGTGTAAAAAGTTGCAGCTAATTTGATTATTTTTCTCTTTTGCAAAGATATGCATACAGTGAACCTGTGGTTATCAAGAAGTCATCACATAATCAGGTGAGAATTATTGCATTATAATTTCTGGGAGGACTCCATGGGGCATTTCCAAGTAGTTAACAAAAGGAGCTAACTCCTTGGAAAACCTCCAACCAACCATTCCATTTGGGTTTTGCTTGTGTATTTGTTCTGTGTTTTAGTACAGTGTGTCCTCACTTGAACGAATTATATGGGGCGAACCCGATTCTTTCCGGTGCGGAATTCATTCCATCCGTCTGGCCCCAACAACCTTGTTAAATTTTATATATATATATATATATATATATATATATATATATATATATATATATATATATATATATATATATATATATATATATATAGACACACACACACACCACGCACGCACACACGCACGCGCACACACACACACAAGGTGTTGTGTGTGGAAAAAGGTGCAAAGACATGCTACTAAGTGGCTCCCAGAACTGAAGGGTAAGAGCTACGAGGAAAGGTTAGAAGCATTAAATATGCCAAACTAGAAGACAGAAGAAAAAGAGGTGATGATATGATCACTACATACAAAATAGTAACAGGAATTGATAAAATCGACAAGAAAGATTTCCTGAGACCTGGAACTTCAAGAACAAGAGGTCATAGATATAAACTGGCTCCCAGAACTGAAGGGTAAGAGCTACGAGGAAAGGTTAGAAGCATTAAATATGCCAAAACTAGAAGACAGAAGAAAAAGAGGTGATATGATCACTACATACAAAATAGTAACAGGAATTGATAAAATCGACAGGAAAGATTTCCTGAGACCTGGAACTTCAAGAAAAGAGGTCATAGATATAAACTGGCTAAACACAGATGCCGAAGAAATATAAGAAAATTCACTTTCGCAAACAGAGTGGTAGACGGTTGGAACAAGTTGGGGGAGAAGGTGGTGGAGGCCAAGACCGTCAGTAGTTTCAAAGCGTTATATGACAAAGAGTGCTGGGAAGACGGGACACCACGAGCGTAGCTCTCATCCTGTAACTACACTTAGGTAATTACTTAGGTAATTACACACACACACACACATACATAAATGATCTACCAGTTGGTATACAGAATTATATGAACATGTTTTGCTGATGATGCTAAGATAATAGGAAGGATAAGAAATTTAGATGATTGTCATGCCCTTCAAGAAGACCTGGATAAAATAAGTATATGGAGCACCACTTGGCAAATGGAATTTAATGTTAATAAATGTCATGTTATGGAATGTGGAATAGGAGAACATAGACCCCACACAACCTATATATTATGTGAGAAATCTTTAAAGAACTCTGATAAAGAAAGAGATCTAGGGGTGGTTCTAGATAGAAAACTATCACCTGAAGACCACATAGAGAATATTGTGCAAGGAGCCTATGCTATGCTTTCTAACTTCAGAATTGCTTTTAAATACATGGATGGGGATATACTAAAGAAATTGTTCATGACTTTTGTTAGGCCAAAGCTAGAATATGCAGCTGTTGTTTGGTGCCCATATCTTAAGAAGCACATCAACAAACTGGAAAAGGTGCAAAGACATGCTACTAAGTGGCTCCCAGAACTGAAGGGTAAGAGCTACGAGGAAAGGTTAGAAGCATTAAATATGCAAAACTAGAAGACAGAAGAAAAAGAGGTGATATGATCACTACATACAAAATAGTAACAGGAATTGATAAAATCGACAGGAAAGATTTCCTGAGACCTGGAACTTCAAGAACAAGAGGTCATAGATATAAACTGGCTCCCAGAACTGAAGGGTAAGAGCTACGAGGAAAGGTTAGAAGCATTAAATATGCCAAAACTAGAAGACAGAAGAAAAAGAGGTGATATGATCACTACATACAAAATAGTAACAGGAATTGATAAAATC
>WNGS01142304.1:11509892-11527758 GCA_020271785.1 Procambarus virginalis | reverse complement strand
TTTGAATGGGATTGCTTCCGGCCATCTGGAGAATCGATCGATGCAGGTGAGTAGATAAGAATATCCTCTTGCCGACGGTAATGGTCCAACGATGTCTACATGCACCACCTCGAAACGGTCAGAAGGTAACGGGAACTGTTGAAGCGGACTCTTTGTGTGACGATGTGTTTTCGCTCGCTGGCACTGGAGACATGAGCGAGTCCATCGTCGAACATCAGCATTGATTCCTGGCCATACGACACGCTCCGTTAGTAGTTTCTGGGAAGCACGTACTCCTGGGTGTGCTAGGGAGGTGAAATACAGAGAACGTTTTCCAGCGAAACTGAGCAGGAATGTAGGGCCTAAGTGCTCCCGTCCGTGAGGTGTCACAGATTATACTTCCGCCACCTTCCATGGGAATCTCGATGAACCGGGAGCAGTGTGTCAGATGTTCGTAATTGCTGCAGATCAGGGTCTTCCCGTTGGGCCTTACTGATTACACAATAGTCCACCTGAGCTGGGTTTGTCACGACGTGGTTTATGGTGGGTCGAGACAGTGCATCGGCTATGACATTATTAGTTCCTTTGACATGGCGGATATCCGAGGTAAATTGGGAGATAAATCCCAGGTGGTTGGCTACTCGAGGAGAGTGAGCATCACCCTTGGCCGCCAGTGCATAAGTGAGAGGTTTGTGGTCTGTGAGGATGTGGAAGTTCCGCCCCTCGAGAAAGTGCCGGAAATGTTGTATGGCTGAGTAGATGGCGAGCAGTTCCCTATCAAAAGTGCTGTACTTCTCTTCAGTGGGTGACAGGCGCGCTGAAAAGAATGCAATTGGGCGCCATTCTCCTTCAATGAGCTGTTGTAGTACAGCACCAATTGCTGTGTTTGAAGCGTCGGTAGAGAGATTGGTGGGAGCGTCAGACACTGGGTGTGCGAGTAAGGTGAATTCCGCCAGTTTGTGTTTTATGTCGGTGAATGCTGTCTCTGCCTGGGGAGTCCACTCCAACGGAAGACGGGACGTGAGTTTCCGACCACGTAAGAGGTCGTACAAGTGTCGCAAGATGTCCGAACAATGTGGGATGAATCGATGATAAAAATTCACCACGCCAAGAAATTCTTGCAACTTCTTTGGAGTGGATGGGCGCGGGAATTCCTTGATTGCCTCGATTTTCTTCTCTAGTGGTTGGACCCCTGCTGCTGACACACGGTGCCCCAAGAAATCCAGCTCTGGAACATGGAAAATACACTTCTCGGAGTTGAGCTGCAAGCCGAAGTTGCGCAGACGGGTGAGAAGGAGTCGGAGGTGTAGCAGATGTTCTGTCGGTGATGTACTGGCCACCAGCAGATCGTCAATGTAGGCGTAGCAAAAAGGCAGGTCCTTAACTACTTGGTCGATGAAGCGTTGGAATGTCTGGGCTGCATTCCGTAGACCAAAAGGCATCCGGACGAATTCAAACAGTCCAAAAGGTGTTGTGATCGCTGTTTTCGGAATGTCTGCCGGTTCCACAGGGATCTGGTGAAATGCCCGCACAAGGTCAATTTTCGAAAAAACGGTTGCGTTGCTCAATCCCTGTGAGAAATCCTGGATGTGTGGTATTGGGTAGCGATCCGGCAGAGTACGAACGTTGAGAGCCCTGTAGTCCCCGCAAGGGCGCCATTCCCCTGGGGCTGTTTTCGGGACCATATGGAGAGGTGAAGCCCATGGACTGTTCGAAGGGCGGATTATTCCTGCCTCCTGTAGCTTGTTGAATTCAGCACGTGCTACCGCCAATCGTTCCGGTGCCAGGCGGCGTGGTCTGGCGAAGGTAGGTGCTCCCGTTGTAGTAATGTGATGCGTAATCGTATGTTGCACTTCTGGACGAGGGCTGGCGGGTTGGGTCACATCTTTGAATTCATCCAGGAGTGCTTGAAGTTCCGTAGATGCGACTGGGGTGACGGTGTTAACCTGTGTAGAGGTACTAGGGGAGGCTCGAAGTACTGCACCTGCGGGATCCACAATAAGTCGATGGTGTTGCAGGAAATCCCATCCAAGAATGGGTTGTTCCACATCCGCTATGAGGAAAGTCCACGTAAAGCGACCCAGAGAGGCGAAATCGAGAACCAGGGTGCAGGTCCCATACGTACGGACGGACGTACCATTGGCAGCCCGTAAGTCCAAACCAGGAGTGCGGCTCGGTTTGACCAGTGGGGGAGGCACCACACTAGCTGCTGCACCTGTGTCAACGAGGAAACGGCGTTTGGTTATGATGTCAGATATGTAGAGCAGTGTAGTGTTTGAAATGGCGGGGTTACTGGCCGTTAACAGTCCCCGCCGAAGTAGTTTCCCGACCAGGAACACGGAGCCCTACAGTTGTGGGCTTGGTGTCCGAACCTCTGGTGATAAATACAAAGCTCTCCTCGGTGTTCTCGCTGTCGCCTAGATCCTGATACTGGATTCGCTTGGTACGTCCTCCCTGGGCGGAAGAAACGCCGGTTCTGGCGGACGTCGAGTTGGTGGGTGTCTGTAGTCTGCTGTGTATCACTGAGGTGGGACAGCGTAGCATTATTAGACGTTGTATGAAGCCGGTCTGCCAGTGTAGCCAGCTGGGCTAATGGTGTGTCGTCAGCCATACTGAATAGGGCTGGTTGAATGTGTTTTGGACAGAGTTGTATCCAGAGTGATCTCAGGAAACTCAGGCTCAGGAAACTGTACACCTGTTGATTGACGGTTGAGAGGCAGGACCAAAGAGCAACAGCACAACTAGTGAGTACAACTAACAATCTCGCTGGGGGCTGGGCCAGTTGCGGTATGCATCACATACTGAATATGCCGCAGAAGCTGGGCTGGTGTTTTGTCTGCTAATTTTTTGTCAGTGAGGAGTTGATCCCTTTGTTGAATTCGGCGTTTCATCGCTGCCTGTAGAAGAGCGGCCTTCAATGCGGTGTACGTCCTGGCATCTGGTGATGGTGTGGTGATGATAGCCGAGGCAGTGTGCATAGCCTCCGAGGGAAGTGTTGGCAGGGTACAGGCATATCGGGCTTTCTCAGTCGTAATTTCGTGGTGGTCGCAAATAGCCTCCATCTGTATGAACCAAAATTCTGGTTCATCTGCGTTGTATGCTGGAAACCTGGTAGATAAATCCATGACGAAGATCTAGTTTGTGACTAGGTGTTCTTTTCACTCACTGGATCACCAATGTAACGTATGTTTATGTTACGTTGTTGGGTTGATTAAATACAGTGTTTAGTGTTTCATATATATTTTAGTAGTCCTGGATACAGCAGTGTCGTAGACGTTGAGACGAAGCCTGGAGCAGAGCAGAGAGCTGAGTGAGGCCGGAGTTGTGGAGCTCTATGTGGGAGAGCGTACTGAGCGTCGGTACAGTATCTCGCAAGTGTCTGCTCTAGACCACACTTGAAAGTAGACTGGTTACTATTTGCTATTTCTGCCGCTTATATGCTTGGGCAACACCTCACCGGGTTGCTCGGGGCAACACCTCACCTCATTCATCTCCAAAGGTTGACAGGAATATTAACAATGCATTTGGAGCGAGTATATTATTGGGATAATCTACTCGCTACATCCTTGTTCAGCCATGATGCCAGCAGTATCTTCACCACACTACCTGAGAAGCCATGTTTGTCATTACCAGGAATGACTACATTTGTATCCGAATACATTATCATGTGTAACAGTCCCTATTTCACAGTCACAGAGCACAAAGAGTTTAAATCCAAATCTGTGGCATTTGGAGAGAATATACTGCTTGAAGGCAGCATGTCCTTTGAAAAGCACAAGGGATTCATTAATCAACAGCTTCTGCGCTGGTACATAGAAATCTCTGAACTTTCCAATAACTTCATTCAGAATGTGCCTCACCCTCTAAAGCCTATCATCCTGTGTCTCATCTTCATTACTTGCAAAATAAAGACACCTGAGGATTATTGCAAATCTGTCTCGAAACATATATTTCCCAAACAATCGTGTTGGAACAGTCTGGTCTTTGCTCCAGTAATGGTTGATTAAGTGTTTGACACAATGTTTCATCAACATACACAGTGCCAAAAACACATACATTTCATCTACAGTTGTACAGTGGTACCTCGGAACACGAGTGTCCCTGTATGCGAGTTTTTCGGAATACGAGCAGGATTTCCTCGGAAAATATGTCTCGGAAGGTGAGGGTTACCTCGGAATGCGAGTTTGTTGATACGCGTTCAGGGCGACCTAGCGCGTGGTGGTTCGGCGATCGTCGCCCCTCCGCCCCTCAGTTTACCATTGTCTCGCGCCCAGTGACTATCCAACATCAATTCTTCACCCGGATTTTCAGTGTTTTGTTGGATTTTTTTTCATTTGACTATACAATTTCTTATTATACATCTCACCATGGGTCTCAAGAAAGCCATTGGTAAGGTTCAACCTAAGAAAATAGCTGTGAGTAGAGGCAGTAGAGGATGTCCCTTCTTGATTAAGAAAATGTGTGAAGTATGGGAAGAACTGCAAAGTTTTGTTGAAAAAACTCACCCTGATAAAGCTGTAGCAGGCCGTTGCATTGACCATTGACCTTTTAAATGATAATGTGATGTCTTACTACAGACAAGTGTGAAAATGTAGGGAAAAACAAGTGTCTTTAGACAAATTCTTAGTAAGACAAGCAAGTCCTAGTGGTATGCAGGCAAAATGTGCCAGAGTGTGCATACCAGTGAAGTCCTCACTGCCTGATGTGATAATGGAAAGGGACTCCCCTTCTAAACAGTAACTCTTCTCCTCCTCCCCCTCCTCACCATCTTCCATACACCTACAGCATTCAACAGCAAGGTAAGTAATAACTTGAACATAGTTTTGTAGGTTTATTTAGTTGAATTAGGTATAAAAATTTAGTTTGATGTGGGGTTTTTGGGGTAGTCAGAAACGGATTAATTCATTTCTCATTATTTCTTATGGGGAAATTAGCTTCGGAATACGAGTTTTCAGAATACGAGCCGTCTCCAGGAACGAATTGAACTCTTAAACTGAGGTACCCCTGTATCTTTCCAATGCTGTAATCATGAAAAATCTGATAACTCCTTACCTTCAATGAGATCAGCCACATATTTGTTCGTTTCCTGAACAATGTTCCATGAGCGGCTCATCAAAATATGCGGTAAAGAAGTCCATTTCACACATTTCATCACCATTATCAGGAAAAAGACCTGTAATCCCAACATCTGTATCGTCAAAGGCGGGAGTTTCTGGAACAAAATCTTCCTCATCACTACACAAATACACCTGCTGCCTTTTGAGAGGCAACAGCAGCACCACAGTGAGGAATCCATGGACCAGGAGCTGAAGCCCACCTAGCAATGGTAGGGGCAGAAACAGACAATGAGGGAAAATTAATTGAAGATGAAGAGCTTTGTTCTTCATTGTCACCACATGCCTTGTGGCGGCACTTGGCTGGGCAAGACGCTGCTGACGCGACAAAAGGTTTCTTGGCAACACCACTGGCATTAGCGACAGGCATTGTAACACTCTTTTCTTTAGATTCTAAATCACTAAAACTAGAAAATGATTCACCTTCCTTAGACTCATAACCCAAAACATCATCATGTTGCACAGTAACACATAAACTAAGTGGTTGGGCGTGAAGTGGTGTTGAGTGTGGGCGAGGAGGCATGGGTGAGAGGCTGGGCCTACCCTTCGTAGCACCCACATGTTCACTCTCACTGTCAGTCGTATCTTCTGGCTGTGTGTGTAGTCTTCATCTATGTCAGTAATTATTAGTATCAGGTTCATCACCCTCCTGGAACAATTCCTGATGAATTTTATCCTCAGTCAAAGATTTGGTTGCTCGCTATGCTGAGCATGGTCAGCTGGTGGTACGTTGTGTGCTCGCCATGGTCTCTGTCGGGTAACTGAGGCCTCCACACAATGGCGGTCTATGCTGGATTTTTTCCAAGATGGCGTCTGTTTATTATCACCTGTGGCAAGGTGCCCCCTATACCCTGTGGGTCATTTATATCGTGAGCGGAACCCTCAGTCGTATATGTACGATGTATGCCATTCCGTGACAGTTACTCCCACCATATATGTATGTATTGCGCCACTTAAGGTTAATGACAATGTGATTTCTCACTACAGACGAAATGTTAAAATGTAGGGAAAAACAAGTGTCTATAGACAGATTCTTAGTAAGACAAGCAAGCAGTGAGCCACATTCAGGTCCTAGTGGTATACCTGCAAAACATAAGAGAGAGAGAGAGAGTGTGTGTGAGTGAGAGTGAGTGAGTGAGTATATCCCAGCAATGTCATCACTGCCTGGTGTTATAATGGAAGGGGACGCCCCTTCCAAACACCAACACCTCTTGTCCTCCCTCCCTCCACAATGTCTTCCATACCCCAACAAGAGCCCTTAATAAAGATAAGGTATAGTAAAAAATATGAGTAGTATTCTGTATAAAATGTATTTTTAGGTTAATATTTTTGGGTTTGTGGAACGGATTAATTAAATTTACATTAAAGTATTTCTTAGGGGGAAAATTTGTTTCGGTTTAAGAATTTTTTGTGTACGAACTGTCTCTTGGTTGAACTGTTCTACCTGCCACTGTACTAAATATACTAAAATGTTTTCAAGTATCACTTGAAAACATCAGGCTAATACAAACATGTCTTCACATATGCCCATAATGAAAATACTTAAGTGCAAATATTTTGTTTTGTGTTATGGCGATAATTAAAGAAAGTAATGTTCATCTAAGCATTATGGCCCTTTGTGTTCTTAGTATCTAGTGTGAAGCAAAACTGGAAATAGGTCAGTTGCCAACTTTTCAGAATTTCACAACTAGAGGTATTATTTCATTACAGGGTGACCAATCTAAGGACAGAATAGCCCAACCGGGTCCCTGCAATATCGTGGTACATGATGAATCACTTACACAAGAGGAATTTTTAACCAGGTAAACAAAAACGATACTGCTGTACTGTACTTGTAATCCCATTGGGAAGGTAGTTGTAAAGGTTTATTTTCAGTATTATATATTTAATAACATAATGTATTGTACAGCATAATGCTGTTTGTATCAGTAATCAGGCTTTTTCTGGGGGAGCCCCTACGGCTCCCCGGAGCTTACCAGGCTGATATGCTGATGTCAGACTTTGGCATCAGTCATGTGTACGGAGTTCTTATGGACCTACCGGGGACCACAAGCCACAACCTGGCCCCCTCTAGAGAGGCAAGGGGAGCAATGGCCTATAGAACCTCTGTGTGGTTGGAAGCATTCTGTGTCTACTATCGAGCGGGTTAGGCACCTAGAAAGGTAGGCATCCCAAAACAAACCCCTGTTCTGGTGAAAATTGCAACCGAAAACCGAACGAGTGGATAGAACTCCCCAAACAATAACGAGCAAACTAGTATGACGTCACCCATCATTGCGCCACTGTCTGCGCAGCTCCCCCCTCCCCGGGAGGGGGAAGGGGTAGCCCCAGACCTACCGTGCCGGTAATCCACACCCCAGTTCTTCGGCTGATGCTATTGGCACCGGTTGTGTGCTGCTCCGGCTCTAGTGGTGGTTTCAGCACTGTACCTAGAGTGTGGTGTCTGTCTTCTAGGTGGTGCGTGAGCTGGGAGTGAGTCTCCAGTACTCGGGCTGCATGCGCCTAGGGTTACCTTCCCTAGGTGCCCTGTAAGTACTGCCCTTGGGGCTTGGTTTACCTTCCACAAGTTCCTTGGGTCTTGCTTCTGCTAGGCCGTTTGCTGCTCGGTTTTCGGCCGCCCTTTGTGTGATAGGAGGTTCTGTCTCCCTTGTTCGCCTTAGGGTAAGGGGCAGTTTGCACTGGCGGGGCGCAGGGTGCTGCGCAGCTTGTTTTCACCAATCATAGCGGCCGCTCTGTTCTGCCTGAGCACGCTGTACTCTTGCGGGTTTTCTTTTTCTTTTTGTTTGTCTACCTGGTGGGGGGCTCTGCCTTTGGTTCTTTCCCCCCTTTGTGCCGAGTTCTCTTTCTTCTTCCGGTGGTTCCCCCTGCTAGGTCCCGTGAGTGTACACGTCCTGGGGTTCAGCTCTTAGAACGTTGCTGGTAGCCATGGGCGCTGGTTAGCAGTACCCTGCCTGGGATTACCTGAGCGCGAGTCCTCTTATAGTAAACGCTCAGGATCCTGGAACCCCTAGGAGGAGCGTGGGCTCGATGGATGTGGCCCCGGAGTCCCCCCCCCCCTCGCTTTTTGCGAGTTCGAGGGTTGCTCTGTCCCCTTGTCTCAGGGTAACCACTATTTTGCCTCCGTCTGCAGCCTGTGGGGTCGGTGACACCATCAGCCTAGGGTCCTGCAAGTTTTGTTGCTTGTTTGTGACTCGGTTACCCAGTCTTATGCTGACTATGTGGGTGCAGGCTGCACGGGCATTGCACATTAGGTTTAGGTGGCAATGCGCTAGTTGTTTGCTCCCTGGAAGCCCCGAGGCTGCATTTTGGTTGGTGGTCTTGTCGCCCCCCCCCCCCTTCCTCCCTACATCTGGGTCTTTACCGTTTGTGGGTTTGGGGTTGGGACGGGGCTTCAATGGGTTTGAGACTCGGTTGGTCTCGGGGACTCCCCTTCTGGGGTAGCGACGGGGGCATTCGAGCCTGTTTCCCCAGCTGTGTTGTAAGACTCTGCCAGTGACTCCCTTCCTTAGTGCTTTTCACAGCTGTCCCGTTTTTTCTTGAGGCCGGGGCTTTGGGGGATGGCTCGGCCCCCAGACCTGCCTGGTGGTTCCTGGGGCTGAGGTGGGGCTGACGTGATGGGCCTCAGGCCCTGTTGGACCGCCGGTTAGCAGTACCCTGCTGGGATTACCTGAGCGCGAGTCCTCTTATAGTAAACGCTCAGGATCCTGGGAAACCCTGGGTAGAAAAACCCCGTCTCTCCGCCGGGTTTTTCTACCCCTCGGGCTGGGCTTGCGGTTTTGTGGAGTGGGGTTTTTCCTTCCCCCCTCTCCGCACGAGTACTTGGGCGTCGGCCCTCCACGGGCTTGGTTCCTTGTCCATTATGCCCGTTGCTTCCGTCTCATCGGTGGGCGCTTTTCTCCGTTCTTCGCCCTTTTTCCCGGGACGGGACTTCTCCGTCATGTCCCCTCTCTTGGGGTTCTGCATGACATTTGGTCTCGGGTGCAACTGGGTTTTTCTGTGCCTTCGTCCTTTGTGTTTGCTTCTATGTGTTCTCGAAGGTTCGGGACAGTTTTGCTCCTTCCCGTTTTACTGGTACATCTGTCGTCTTTCAGGGGGGGCTTCCCTCCTGTCCTTTCTAGGGCTTGTGGGTCCTATTCCGGGCAGCTCTGGGTTTTTGACTTCTCGTTCTTTTGTTCATATCTCTTTCTCTGTGCTGTGTCTCGGCACTGCTCGTTTTCCTTCCATTTTGGTCCGGGATGCCGGATTGGGCTACTTGTAGCTGGTTTGGCTCCTTGTCACATTGTGGGCTACTGGAAGCCCACTTGGGTTTCCGATTCGGTTCGTTGCTTTCCTTACATGAGCTGGCTAGGTTGGTTTGCTGCTTCCTTCTTTTTTGGCTTTTGTTTCCATGAGTTGGCCTGTTTCTTCAACGCATCGCTCGGATGCGACCCATTGGGCTACTTTCTGCTCTGTTGTGGACAGAGTAGGATGGACCTGTGTAGCCCAACCTGTTGGGCTACTTTCTTTCGTGTCCTGCGCATGCGCGTGGGAGTTAGTTTTGGTTCAGGGCGGTGTGCACACGTGCTGGTGTTCTGCATCCATTTTCTCTTGAGGCTTCGCCTCTCGCCCCTTATCATTCTCCAGTCCGTGCCCCGTTGCTCTTGGGGGTGTTCTGGAGTGCCGCTATGGGGGTCACTGGATTTTCCCTGCGTTTTTTGAGTGGGGGGGCGCCTTTTTTGCCGCTCTCCTCCTCTTCTCCGGCATGAGCCGCTCTGGTCCTGCCTTCAGTGGGCGGTGCTCCCGGTTTTCTCGGCTACGGGTGCACGATACCCTGGCCGCCTCCGGTGGCTCCGTTCTCATAGGCTTGCGTCATGGCCCTTCCGCGCCTATGTTCTACAGGTGAGTTGGTTTTGTTTTTTGGATTAGGAATGGGTGTTACATCGTACTTGAGAACGTAGAACAAGCAAACCGAGGTGCCTGCTGCGGGGCTATTGGCCCCATATGTGGCAGCTCTTGTCCTCACCACCCGATTCCTTCCTCAGTTCACAGGTGTGCGGAGGCCTCTTAGCCCATATGTGGCGGCTCCTGACTGTACTCATCCTGCCCCTCTCCTATGTGTGTTCATCCATGCTGAGTTCGGGCCCTGCCTCCACCCTGTTCACGGAGCAACGGTGGAGGTGCCTGTTTGGTGGTACATTTTCCTGTGTAATTACCTAAGTGTAGTTACAGGATGAGAGCTACGCTCGTGGTGTCCCATCTTCCAGCACTCTTTGTCATACAACGCTTTTGAAACTACTGACGGTCTTGGCCTCCACCACCTTCTCACCTAACTTGTTCCAACCGTCTACCACTTTGTTTGCGAAAGTGAATTTTCTTATATTCTTTGGCATCTGTCGAGGGTGTTATGTGCTCACCTCATTGTGCTCGCCAAATTGTGCTTGCGGGGGNATGGGATACCACACGTTTCACACCATGTTTGTACTAGCTTCCGTTTCTGGTCTCGACGTGTCGTTGTTTTACACACCAAGCAATCACGTTGGCCTATTGCACGCTTCCCAGCTGGTGGCAAATACTTGAGTCTGTGTGCTAGGAAGCCTTCAGTGTGAGCGAGGCGTGGAGTACCAGCATGCTGCAACAGTGGGTTTATGATGGGGCCGCTGAATCCCTGGGACATCTTTTGCAAACTTTCCTAATAACTGTATTGTAGCATCAAATACAAAGTCACGGAAAGTGGGCTTACGTCCAGTCCTCACAAGGTACATGTTGAAACAGTTCAGCATGCTCATGTCCACAAGATGGAAGAACACTTTTTTTTTCGTCCACCTACATGTCTTCCGCACACACTCTGCAGTGCCAATCATCATGTCTGATTTATCAATCAACCGCATGTTGATATTATAGTCTAAAACCGTTTGGCTTATATAGTGGTGCGTTTGTTTTATGGCTCACTTTCCCACTGTTCACCATTGTTCCATCATGAATTGTTGTCAACAAGTTCACCTCTCGTTTGTCTTTCCACCGAACTGACAGAATTTGATCACATTTCCTTCTCTGACACTCACCAACTGCAATGTCGGTGTCAAACACAGGCATTTCCCTTCGTTGTGGCTTTACTGTACCAACCAATCCGGTTCTATTTTCTAGCAAGAACCGAGCTAGCAAGGGACTTGTATAGTAATTATCCGTGTATAAAATGTGTCCCTTGTTCATCCACGGAGCCATGATGTCTTCACTACACTACCCGAGAATCCATGTTCGTCGTTACCGGGAATGTCTACATCACTAGCCGAGTACAAAATCATGTGTAACACGTATCCTGTCTCACAATCACAAAGAACAAAAAATTTCAGGCCAAATCGGTTTCGTTTTGAGGGAATGTACTGTTTGAATGGAACACGTCCCTTGAAAAGTACGAGAGATTCATCAACCACCAGCTTCTGTGCTGGTACGTAAAAATCTCTGAATTTTCCAATAACATCGTTCATGTAGTGCCTCACTCGCCACAGTCTATCATCAGGTGTTCGGTCCTGAACACTTCCAAATGTAAACACCTGAGGAGTATCTGAAACCTGTCTCGTGACATATATTTACCGAATAAAGGTGTTGGCACTGTATGGTCCTTGCTCCAATAGTCACTTATTGCATGTTTGTGACAGTGCTTCATCAACAAACAGAGTGCCAAAAACACATACATTTCCGCAACTGTGGTATTTTTCCAACGCTGCAGTCGTGAAAATTCTGTGATTTCCCTCTCAATCAGGTAACAGCATGCAGGTTCGTTTGGTGCAATGTATTCCAGTGGTTCATCATAGAATGCTGTAAAATATTCCATCTCAGCCATGTCCTCACCTTGATTAGGGAAAAGGTTTGTAATCCTACATCTGTATCGTCAAAGTGAGGAATATTAGGAATAAAATCGTCACCATCACTCCACTCAAGTACACCAGGCGTCCTGCGAGATGCAGATGAAAGACGGCGAGGAAGCGATGCATACCGGCGACCAGGAGCTGAACACCGTCTGCGAGAAGCACGGCGGCTACGTGCACATGAAGTGGGTGCACGTAAGGTGGGTTCTGGTGAGGTGGATGCACGTGAGGTGGATGCACGTGAGGTGGGTGCACGTGAGGTGGGTGCACGTGAGGTGGGTGCACGTGAGGTGGGTGCACGTGAGGTGGGTGCACGTGAGGTGGGTGCACGTGAGGTGGGTGCACGTGAGGTGGGTGCACGTGAGGTGGATGCACGTAAACACGAGGGTCTTGGTCCCTCATGTGCTGCCATGCGGTAGCGCTTGGCTGGGCGAGATGCTGCTGACGCGACAATTTCTCGCCCAGTTACACCACTGGTACCAGCCACAGGCTCAATAAAACTGTGATCTGAGTCACTAAACCCAGAAAAGGAGTCACCTCCCTCTGACTCGTCATCCTCAAACAGATAATTCCACAGGAACTGTGAGGTCGTGGTAGAACTGGGGTAGAAACTGGGCGAGGAGGCAAGGGTGAGGGTAGAGGCCTCGCCTTGGCATGGCGAGAATTCTCACTCTCACTGCTGCTGCTACTATCACCCGACAACTGTGTATAATCCTCGTCGTTGTCAGAATCATCAAACACACTTTCCTCGCCCTCAGAAAATAATTCGTGGGCTATTTGCTCTGGGGTGAGGGATTGCGTGGTGCGTGCCCGTGAGGCGTTTGACCGTGCGCTCGCCATGGTGACCGTCGCTAAACTGAGGCCTCCCAGGCCTTCGGAGCGTGAGCGGGAATTTTTTTCAAAATGGCCGCTGTTTACTATAGCCCGTGGGCAGCGTATGGGAACCCCAGATACCCGGCGGGACATTCAAATCGTGCGCGGTACCCATACACGTCATTTGACGTGAAGCGCAGTTTACTGGTACAAACGCCTAGCACATCATATGACGTGAAGCGCACTTTAAGGGTTAAAAAGAAAAAAGAATTTTTTCCAGAGAATTTATTTCCTGCGCACCACGGGGGTGTCATATTTGGAGGCAACGCAGTTAAGGGGTTAAGGACAAACTCCGCAAGTTGAGGATTGATTCAGGTTTAAATGACAAATCAAGCTTTCTTTAGGCATCATGGTTACCAAAGGTTATGTATGCCATGAATATCACGACTTCAAAGACTACAACATTATCCCCATATGAAGTAGTATTTGGCATGCATGCTAGTGGAAATATTCTAGGAGGCGCACGTACTGGAGTAATAGATGAGGAAGAAAGTACTGGAGTTAATACTGACGAGGATACAGAAAATGTTCTCAGTTGGAGGTAGCTGGTGATGATGTGCTAGAGGTCACTGGTGATGATGTGGTAAAGGTAGCTGGTGATGATGAGCTAGAGGTCGCTGGTGATGTGCTAGAGGTAGCTGGTGATGATGTGCTAGAGGCCGCTGGTGATGATGTGCTAGAGGTCGCTGGTGATGATGTGCTAGAGGTCGCTGGTGATGTGCTAGAGGTCGCTGGTGATGATGTGCTAGAGGTCACTGGTGATGATGTGGTAAAGGTAGCTGGTGATGATGTGCTAGAGGTCGCTGGTGATGATGTGCTAGAGGTTGCTGGTGATGATGTGCTAGAGGTCGCTGGTGATGATGTGGTAAAGGTAGCTGGTGATGATGTGCTAGAGGTAGCTGGTGATGATGTGCTAGAGGTCGCTGGTGATGATGTGCTAGAGGTAGCTGGTGATGATGTGCTAGAGGTCACTGGTGATGATGTGCTAGAGGTTGCTGGTGATGATGTGGTAGAGGTAGCTGGTGATGAATAAACTGCTCC
Organism: Procambarus virginalis; assembly: GCA_020271785.1. Classification (NCBI taxonomy): domain Eukaryota; kingdom Metazoa; phylum Arthropoda; class Malacostraca; order Decapoda; family Cambaridae; genus Procambarus; species Procambarus virginalis. The sequence continues at coordinate 11,513,906 of WNGS01142304.1, read as the reverse complement.
AATCGCTGCCACTTCTCACACCAATGCAATAATACGCAGATTGATAGCAGTGCTTCACATTCGACAATGTTAAATTATTTAACAGATGACGAGATCATAAACATTGGAATAAATGAACTGCTCTCTAACCTTCATATAAAGGCTGCATGTGACCTTATCAAACAAACTATGCCAAGCGTAGAAGGCGTTCAAGACCCAGTGTTGCAGCGGGACCTCTCCTGGCCAGCTGTATTAGGTGAATTTATTCAAATAATTCAAGTTGATGGTTGTCACTGGGTCACCGTTTCCAACACTAGAGAAACTGGACAAATTAACATATACGACACCAGGCATAAATTATCATCAAAATCTACTGAAGTTTTCTTGTGTGCTCTTGCTAATTGCCAGGATGGGACTCAAGTATGAGTGGGGTGTATGCTGTGGCATTTGCTGCATCACTTGCAAATGGTGACGATCCGGTGAACCTTGTATATAATGTGCAGAATATGAGACAACATCTACAAAAGAACTTTAAAGGAAAGCAGCTCAGACACTGAGAAGAAAACAAATCATCCGGTCATTCTCGATGGAAGTGTACTGCATTTGCAGAAAGCCAAATGATTTGAAGCTGATGGTATACTGTAACCGTTGCAATATTTGGCACCATGAATCAAGTGTAGGTGTTACAGAATATAATGATAATTCGTGGATTTGTTTCTTGTGCGCTAGCAAGTTTGAATTATAATTTAAAAATTAATTTAAAATAATTAGTACATTATTATTATTATTACTAGCAGTACCCGGCCACGCGTTGCTGTGGCTCAGCAATGCATGTGCGTTGCTGAGCCTCGGCAACGCATGTGCGTTGCTGAGCCTCAGCAACCTTCCCTGTCTCCCAGTCCTCCCCACCATTCCCCTCTCACCCGTCTCCTCGGCCTCGCAACCATTCCCCACTCCACCGTCCCCTCGTCCTTCCCACCATTTCCCCCTCCACCATCCCCTCTTCCTTCCCACCATGCCCCACTCCCCTGTCCCTTTGTCCTCTCCATCATTTTCCATTTCCACATCCCCTCGTCCCCACCATCCCAAACTCCCCGTCCCCTCGTCAATCAGGATGATAAAGTAACGATCATAAATTCTTATAGTCCACCGCCATGCAACACATGGTCAAAGGAGGAGCTAGATAATAAACGTGAGGGTCTTATAACAATAATGAGAGAGATTATAGCGAGAGCTGATGAAGATAGATCAGGACTGTTGGTAGTCGGGGACTTCAACTTGAAATCCATAGACTGGGAGGCATAAGCTAGAACAGAGGGTTTTTGGACTTGTAGATTCATAAACCTTATCATGGAAACATTCTTGTTTCAACATGTTAAACAAGCTACGAGGATGAGGGCAGGGGATGTTCCCTCTATGCTGGATTTGATATTTACTGGGAAAGAGGAAGAGATATTTGACATTCAGTACCTCCCTCCCTTGGGTAAAAGTGACCATGTCTTTTAGTGAATAAAGTTTGCAATGCGTTATAATCTGGAAAAAAATGAGGTTGAAACAGTTGAAAAACCTGATTTCAGGAGAGGTCAATATGGGAAACTCAGACATTTCTTTAAGGAATTTGACTGGAAAGACTTGCTGTTAGAACATGCAGTAAATGAGATGTATGTCAAGTTTTGTGAAAAATATGATAAAGGCACAACAAAATTTATACCAAAGCAGAGATGCAGAACTAGGAAACAGGATTGATTGAACAGAAATTGCAAAAGAGCCAAAAGACAAAAAGACACAAAAATGGAATCAATATAGGAAGATGCCAAACCCCAAACATACCAGCGATACAAAGATGTGAGAAACAACTAAACAGAAATGAGGAATGAAATTATTGGGGTGGGGGGAAAGCACCAAGCTATTACGACTATATAGCACTTGGAAGGAGTCAGGGGGTAAGGATTTGTGATGGGACAGCGGGGAAGGAATGGTGCCCCAACCACTTGGACGGTCGGGGATTGAACGTCGACCTGCATGAAGCGAGACCGTCGCTTTACCGTCCAGCCCAAGTGGTTGGAGGACAGAAATGAGGAGAGAGACAAAGAAATTTTGAAATGGAGATTGCTGACAAATGTAAAACAGAACCAGGCCTATTCTATAAATTCATAAACAACAAATTGCAGGTAAAGGATAATATTCAGAGGTTGAAAATGGGAAACAGATTCACGGAAAATAAAAATGAAATGTGTTAAACATTAAACAAAAAGTTCCAAAGTGTGTTTGTACAAAATGAAATCTTCAGGGAAGGTTATCTTGAGATGATCTTGACATGATTTTCAGGGCTTTAGTGTCCCCGCAGCCCGATCCTTGACCAGGCCTCCACTCCCAGGAAGCAGCCCCTGACCACTGACTAACTCCCTGGTACCTATTTACTGCTAGGTAACAGCAGCATCAGGGTGAAAGAAACTGCCCATCGTTTCTCGCCGGCACCCGGGATCGAACCCAGGACCACAGGATCACGTGTCCAGTGTTCTGTCCGTTCAGCCACCAGCTCCACCGGGAACCAGACACAATAAGAATTCCAGAGAACAACATAGAGCACATAGAGGTGTCTAGAGATGAAGTGGAAAAATGCTCAAGGAGCTAAGCAAGAACAAAGCAGTTGGTCCAGATGGAGTTTTACCATAGGTTCTGAGATAATGTGCACCTGAGCTCAGCATTCCACTTCAACTGATTTTTCAGGCATCCCTGTGTACAGGAGTTGTAGCTGATGTGTGGAAAAAGGCTAACATAGTTCCAATCTACAAAAGTGGCAGCAGGGAAGACCCCCTCAATTATAGACCTGTATCTTTAACAAGTGTAATAATAAAAAATATTGGAAAAATAATTAAAACTAAATGGGCACAGCACCTGGAGAAAAACGATATAATATCAGACAGACAGTATGGTTTTCGATCTGGAAGATCCTGTGTAACGAATTTACTCAGAGTCTATGATGGAGCCACAGAGATTTTACAGGAAAGAAATGGTCGGGTTCACTGCATTTATCTGGACCTAAAAAAGGATTTTGACAGAGTTCCACATAAGAGGTTGTTCTGGAAACTGGAACATATTGGAGAGGTGACAGGTAAGCTTCTAGCATGGATGAAAAATTTCCTAACTGATAGAAAAATGAGGGCAGTAATCAGAGGCAAAATATTGGATTGGAGGAATGTCACAAATGGAGTACCACAGGGTTCAGTTCTTGCACCGGTAATGTTTATTGTCTACATAAATGATCTACCAGTTGGAATACAGAATTATATGAACATGTTTGCTGATGATGCTAGATAATAGGGAAGATAAGAAACTTAGATGATTGTCATTCCCTTCTAGAAGACCTGGACAAAATAAGTATATGGAACACCACTTGGCAAATGGAACTTAATGTGAATAAATGTCATGTTATGGAATGTGGAATTAGAGACCATAGACCCCACATAATCTATAAATTATGTGAGAAATCTTTAAAAAATTCTGATGCAGAAAGAGATCTAGGGGGGTTCTAGATAGAAAACTGTCACCTGAGGACAGTATGGTTAAGAACATTGTGAAAGGAGCCTATGCTACACTTTCTAACTTCAGAATTGCTTTTAAATACATGGATGGAGAAATACTAAAGAAATTGCTCACAACTTTTGTTAGACCAAAGCTGGAATATGCAGTAGTTGTATGGTGCCCATATCTTAAGCACATCAACAAACTGGAAAAGGTGCAAAGACATGCTACTAAGTGGCTCCCAGAACTGAAAGACAAGAGCTACAAGGAGAGGTTAGAGGCATTAAAGATGCAAAAACAAGAAGATAGAAAAAGAGGCGATATGATCACTGCGTACAAAATAGTAGCAGGAATCGATAATATTGATAGGGAAGATTTCCTGAGACCCGGAACTTGAAGAACAAGAGGTCATAGATTTAAACTAACGGAACAAAGCTGCCAGAGACATATAAGAAAATTCACTTTTTTAAACAGAGTGGTAGATGGTTGGAACAAGTTAGGTGAGAAGGG
>WNGS01142304.1:11454838-11483440 GCA_020271785.1 Procambarus virginalis | reverse complement strand
TATTTTATTTATTTGGAATGTATTTATTTATAGTACACAGAAGAGTACATTGGGTTTGTGGAAATACATTGAATAGTACAGTAATTACAATCTTGTAAAGCCACTAGTATGCCGGGGGAAGGCCCCGTTTCGGCCCAGCTTACTAGAACAGTTCAGGTGCCTGTTCCTACACATCATCCGGCTAATAAGTTCCTAGTTTAGTTCATTTATTATGCACCCCTACCATCCGTGGGCGGTAGTGGTTAAGGGTTACAGAGGCACGATAATGGCTCAGGGACTGAAACCCATCAATTCAGTTAGCTAGCAAGTTACAATCTTGATGACTAGTTACAAACTTCAATATAAGTCGTCACATCAACAATGGGTTCGAGATCGACCTCAAGTACAGGTTCTAAATTAAGCAACGAGCATATGTGGAGAGCTAGTGTCAAAATTAGTATATTGGTCCCTGCACACCGCCCCATCCAGTGGCAGCGGTGAGATAGGTTACAATCACTCAGTTACACCTACAGTTAGACAACTGGGGATATTTGGCTAAAATTTCTGTAGCAGATCATTTTGAATGAACATAATTTACACATCGCTGGAACATTGGTTATAGAATTGTCTCTAAATTCACGTATCATTTTGCGCACTCCATCACATAGGTGACGGAGGGTGTGACCATCCAAAAGGTTACACACAACGGCTCCTTTAAAGTTAGATTCTTTGGCTAACTTAATTTATCAGCTCTATCATGCATCGGAGGCCATCAAGCCTCAGAAATTTAGTTGATGTCCTGAAATATACGCCCTCAGGCTGCTTTCTACGCACCCCATACCCATCCCGTGGGCGGTGGTGTAAAGAATTACGAGAGGCACATATCGGTTCAGGAACGGAACCATCTAGTTCGTTTAACTAAAGCAAATAACACCTTGCTCCAAAGGACATTATGAGATATGCTGAATGTTGGCAATATACCATCTGAATACGCTTCACTTTGCGTTAATCATGGGACGTTCTAATGATTAAGGTCTCCAAAAGGACTTAATATCAGACCTCAGTGGTATTTTTGTTCCTCTCTCTCTCCTCTCTCTCTCTCTCTCTTCATCTCTCTCTCTCGCTCTCTTACACACACACACAAAACACTCTCTCTCTCTCTCTTTCTCTCTTCTCCCTCTCACACTGGCACCATAACTTGAGTGATAACCTGCAAAAGCCTTGATAGCTCTGAGCCTCTCTTTATACTGACGACAGATTCTGAATACAACAGGACCATACAGTGGCACCTCAAGGCCAAGTATTTGAATCTATTTACATAGTCAGCTGGGAGCCATCAGACAGTTGCATCTTGCGAACAGCTCCTCCCTGCCTGGGTGGCGCCGATTGTGTATCTTTGTTTTCTCTGCTGAGATGACTAAACCTTGGTCCTGACATGAGTCTAATACATTGGGGAACATAATATCTTATTTTAGAGAGTATACCGACCGTTTTTTTTTTTTTTTTTTTTAACTTTTTTTGGCGATGTGTTATATATGCTTGCTGAAGTTCAGTCTCTTGTCTATGTATAGGCCAAGGAACTTTCCCTCATTGTATTGCTAATGTCAACATTGTCCATCTGAAGTTGAATTTGATTTGATAATTTACTACCACATAACATGTAGTAGGTCTTTTCCATGGTTAGTGTGAGTTTGTTGGTCAACATCCATGAGTGGACTTATCGTTGTTATCGTTGTTAGTTACTGGTTAGGCAGCAGTACATGATACATCAATGTGACCTTGGCCCATGTGATACACTACTGGTGTTGAAGGGTCCTTGACGTGCCACACTGATGGTTGACGAGAGCGGCGCTCTGACAGGGTTTCGGCCGGTAACTGTGCCGCGACGGGCGCTCGTGGCTAGAAAAACCTGAACAAGCAATTCGTGGTCATCATGTACCTGATAGGGTACACTCATTCCCAAGTTAATAAGGTGTGGTAAGGAACTAGGTAATTTAGATTGGTACTTCGTTACTTGTGGCAATACACAGCTGATAACAATTAAATCGCCAATCTCTAAACACATAAAATGTAAACTCATTGAAAAGAAACTAAGACATATCTTCAATATTATGTCACTGAATGTCCCTCATTAGTGTACACGGTTTTGTCCTTTCTCATGCTGGCGGCCATCTTTGTTTTTGGTCACTCTGTGCTCCCACACTCTTTCTTTCAAAAACGCCATTTCTGTTTTTTTTTTTATTTCAATTTTGCCCCGAGGGGCGAGTTTATTGGGCAGTGCTACTCATCCTGTGAATGACATACCGCCATGGCAGCATGTACAACACTCCCCAATATGCAATCCTTAATTAAGGAATCAGATGTCTTTAAATTATATTAGCTCCAAATCTCTCTGCCCTTACATTAGCACCTTCGGTTATTCTGATCTCTTGCTTTAACCTATAACTTGAAACATTAAACATATAACATATAACATATGACATATAACATATATAACTTGAACATATAAACTTGACATATACATATAACATATATACATAACCTATAACTGAATGGTATTGTATAGCATACCGGCTTAGTGCTTTATCCTGATTATACTTTAGTAAACTGTTGTAGAGAAGATCTGTATGCATTTAGGCTCCTGTAGTACAGTGGGCTACGTCGTCTGTTCACAAAAGAGGGGACCGGTTTGATCACCGGGCAAGACATATAAGGCTGGGTACGTTTCCTTCGACTGATACCTCTGGTTTACCTAGCAATAAATAGGCACCCGGGAGCTAAGCAACTGCTGTGGATTAACCCCTGTCCTCCTAAGGTTTCCAACGTCAATAAATGGTCGTACTAAAGTGCCTTTATCCTAACTTACCAGAGACCCAAAACAAAAAAACGGGACAGTGTGTCAGTTTCGAGAGCCGCTACCATTTTTTAGTACGACGATTGCTGACTTTAGGTAGAGTATACGTCACAATGTGACGTTCTATTAGGAGGACGGGTTGCAACCCTGGAAAGATTAGAAGTTGGCCTAGGGGTGGCTGCGATAAGCCTAAGTACATGCTTCCTGTCACAGACAACAGAAATTACCAGCAAAGTATTAGTTTCTGTCACTGAATATTCCTCCTTATTCATATTATCATATGTTATAGGATAATTCTCATTCGTGGCTTCGTTTTGCAATGTTAAACCGTCTAAGCATATTATCAGCTCAAGAGCAAGCAGGGGGTGTTGCATAATCAATTAGTGTTCTATATTATATCGAGTTCATAATTTTGGCAATTTTGATATTAGTCTCCATATATAACTGCGATGGGTATAAACGCATATTAAACAAAACACAAGAGATAAAGTTGGATGCAGCTAGGCAGTTATGAAAATATAGCCTCAAGATGTAGGTCCGCCCTAACACTGAGTTATTCCTTTCCTGACCATAATGAGGACTAATGTATATAAGAAATAGATCGTTGATTTATATTAGAAATACGAGAGGTCCAATACATCATAGATTATTGATGTATATAAGAAATAGGAGAGGTCCCAAGATGCTGTCCTGTGGTACTCCAACGGTTATTGGTAGAGTGGGAGAGGTTATATCATTGATGGGCTACATATTGGTGTCTATCACAAAGATAGGGTTGGATATAGTTCAGGGCATGGCCTTGGATTCCATAATGATGGAGTTTACGTAAGAGGTAGTTGTGATTAACAGTATCAAAGGCCTTTCTCAGGTCAAAGAAGAGTTCAATAGGAAACTCATTTTTCTCAAGGGCTGAGTAAATTATATCAAGGAGACTAATAATTGCATCGTTGGTACTCTTTTGGAAGCGGAAGCCAAATTGACAGGGGCTGAGTATGTCGAATTTTACGAGGTAGGAGTAGAGCTGTTTGTAGATAATTTTTTCAAATATTTTTGATAGAATGGGTAGGTTTGATATTGGTCTATAATTGTTTATGTCTGCCGGATTGCCTCCTTTATGAACTGGCGTTACTCTTGCTTTTTTTAGGATGTCAGGGAAGGTATGAGACTCTAGGGATTTGTTGAACAGCAGAGCTATGGGTGGCGCAAGGGCATGGGAGGAGCTCTTGTATCCAATGGACAGGATCTCACTGATGTTCCCACCTTTTTTTTAGTGAGTGTATGATGGACACAACATCTGCCCGGTTGACTTGTGAGAGAAGAGAGTTTGGATAGCTGCCTGAGAGATATGTCTGAGTCAACCCGTCCTCGCAAATTCGTATAGTCAATATTAACTTATTAGTTACCTGCATAGGTGACATACTAAACATAATAGTTTCCCTTCAAAATCTTCATAGAAAACACCGACCTTACCTAACCTACTTAGTATGTTAAAATAAGCATCTTATAGCTTCGTAATTACAATTGTTACTTAACCTATTATAGGTATAGGTTAGGTAATAATTGTAGTTACGAAGCAATAAGATGCTTATCTTAGTCTGAGTCTGAGGGATTTTTCTGGCAAGGTCAGCACCAACCGATGAAAAGAAGCTATTAAATTCATTTGTCATTTCTAAACTAGTTGACGGTGTATAGCCATCCTTAGATAGTTATATCTGGTTGTGGGAGTGTTGTTTAGTTTCTAGGATATTAGAGATGGTTTTCCATGTGCTTTTTCATGTTGCCTTTTGCTTCTTTGAATCTATTCTCATAATATGAAAGTTTAGCTTTTCTTATGAGTGTAACCTTGGATTGTCAATGAGCAATCTGAGAGCAGCAGTACACCGAGAACTTCAACAAGATCTTGTAGACCTGAGGCAAAGTGAAATTGACACCAGTAATTCCATCTATCATCATACTATCATGCAAGAGGAGCCACACATCTATGGATCATCCAATAAAATCAGCAGACTTCTAGATGTTACTGCTGCTCGGCTTAGACTCGGTTACAAGTATCTCTGGGAGTTCTCATTATCTGCCGATGTAGACCTGACAAAATGTAAACTGTGTCAACAAAATTATTCGCACACCCTCCGTCACTATGTGATGGAGTGCGAAAAGATACGTGAATTTAGAGACAATTCTATAACCAATGTTCCAGCGATGTGTAAATATTTCATTCAAAATGATCTGCTACCAGAAATTTTAGCCAAATATCCCCAGTTTGCTAACTGTAGGTAGTAACTGAGTGATTGTAACCTATCCACCGCTGTCCACTGGATGGGAGGCGGTGTGCAGGACAAACATATAAATTTTGACACTAGCTCTCCACATATGGCAGTTGCTTAATTTAGAACCTGTACTTGAGGTCGATCTCGAACCCATTGTTGATGTGACGACTTATATTGAATTTTGTAACTAGCTCATCAAGATTGTAACTTGCTTAGCTAAATGAATTGTGGGGTTCAGTCCCTGAGCCATTATGTGCCTCTGTAACCCTTTCCACTACCGCCCACAAGATGGGTATGGGGTGCATAATAAATGAACTAAACTAACTAACTAACTAACTTATGATACTGGTAAGCACTGACGAGTACCTTTTAGCTACTTCATTAGTAACTAGGCCAATCCTAAATTGCTTTTGATATTCATGTTTTTGTTGATTGATTTGAAAAGGCCACTTGTGAGCCACGGATTGTTTATTTTTTTGTCAGTTACTTGTTTGGTAAGGCGGGGACAATGAGTGTTGTAGAGGCTTAGAGTTTGGGAGAGAAAAAGGTTAGCTAATGAGTTTATATCCTGTGTATTATTGAATTCAGATTCACAGTTAATATTGTGAAGTGCATTTGAGAGGTTGCCTATAGCTGCTTCACTGTGTAGTCTGAATGTGAGTTTCTTGCTTTCTGGTGGTGTTATGTCCATGTTTGCTATGAGGAAGGTAGGACAGTGGTCAGTTGTTCTGTTATAGATTATACCAGATGTAAGAGTAGCTGTTATATTAGTCCATAAGTGATCCAAGGTAGTGGCAGATGTTTGAGTGACTCGGGTGGGCTTGGTGATTGTAGGGATTAGCATACAGGAGTTCATGCTGTTACGGAAATAGTCAACTTGAGGGTTATTTTGAAGACCCAGGTCAATATTGAAATCACCTCCTGAAATGATGTGATTTTTGTTGAAATTGTTATTCATGATAAGATTCCTTAGCTTATCTGACAATGAAGCTAAATTGGTATTGGGAAATCTATAGATAGCACCGATAGTCAAGGAGGATTTAAGGGATTTACTGGAGAACTTGGCAAAGATATATTCACAATAGTCGTCTCTATCACTAATGACACTATTGCAGATAAAGGTATTTTTGTAATATATTGCTGTGCCACTTCCTTTTTTTATTTGGCCTGCAGTTGTGAATGGCTTTATAACCAGCTAGGATGTAGAGTTCGGTATAGTCATTACTTAGCCAGGTTTCTGTTAAAATAATGAATGATAATTTAGTACCTAGTGCTGTAAGTAGTGCATTTATATCATCAAAATGTTTACCAAGTGACCTAACATTTTGGTTGTAAACAGATAAGCAGGTGCTATTTAGGAGTTTGTTTTTTGCAAGATTTGCTGTGTAATACCTGCAATAATGATGATCAATGTGCTGATTGGTGTAGATATGAGACAGAAGATTTTGATCAGGATCAATATGAGTATGCATGTAGATGCAGTGGAGTCACGATACAATAAGACAAGCAAATTACAATAATAGTTAAATACTAAATCTGCTGTAGATAGAAAGTAATTATAGCAAAACACAACAAAAAATGCAAGTACACAAAAAATAGAAACAATTAGAAGTAGAGTAAAGATCACTGTAAACAGTCAGGAAGGATACAGAAGTTAGGTAAAGAGGGAAAACAAAAAATCAGTAGACTGACAAGATTAATATATATCAAGAATAATAAGACAAATAATAATCGGAAAGTAAAATAATCTTAAAGATAATTAATTTTATATAGCTTAGTTATGAACCTATAATTAGTATGAACTTAAGAAAACAAAATGAGCTCAGTAATTAAATTCAATAAATGACATATAAATCGAATTACAACTAAATTTATAATTTAAAAAACAACAGGGTAAGAATATATTTATGAGTAAAATTTTGGAAGCTTGGGCTGATCTCTAATTTGTTTCTTGGTTGGAAAGGGAGGAATTAAAATTGGAAAGGGTGTAATCTCCCACGGTGCAGAAAAGTGCCGTTGTTGTTTCTCTTGGTACAAATTATAAACCTGATACATTTTTAGATCATTCCCAGTTTTAGTTATCCATCTGGAACAATGCTAACCTTCAATAAAGAATTTCTGAAGGGCTTCTGTGCAAGGGTTAGGATGAGTTAGCCTAAGCATTTTGATACCAATTTGACAGTTAATTTCAGTAACACGATCAACAACGCTCAGAATATTAAGTTCCTTTCTCATATTAAGTATCTTTGTGGTACGAGGGCACACAAGGATTATCCTCAAGGCTTCGTTCTGCAATTTTTCAAGCCCTCCAAGCTTTCTTTCAGGCATCAAAACAAGCAGAGGTGCAGCATAATCCACTAAAGATCTGATGTATGCAAGGTACATCATTTTGACAATTCTGACATTGGCACCATAGCCTGAGTGATAACTTTCCTAACTTTCCTAAGAAGGAAAGTGCAGGGAAAAGATATGAAATAAAGTGTGACCAACAACTACTGGCCTTCTTTAGTGATTGTGGTATATCGGATAACCTGAACCCGACCAATGCCAGTACTTAAAATAACTCATTCAGTGCCTGAGCCTAACCTAACTTAATCTAACTTTGTCCAAGGTGCTGTCTCTGCATTACCATTTACCAAATGTTCTCTCATTCATATGATCTTCTAAATAATCCGTCAAGTCTCCATGCACTTATCCAAGCATCTACCTCATTATCATTGTAAAATTTTGCTCTTAAATCTAATCTTACCCTATTTTTAAAATTTAAATTTAATTGTATTGATTTATGTCCTCTATTGTAAAGTAATTATTGATCTCACTTTGTTCTCTTAATTAAGTTCATACTAATTCTATATTAATAACTAAGCTAATTAAAACTTATTATCTTTAAGATTATTTTACTTTACATTTATCATTTGACAAATTTTTTTTTTTTTATATAATCATCTTGACTGTCTCTACCGATTTTTTGTTCTCTCCACCAAACTTGTGTTTCCTCCATGGCTATCTAGTGTCCTTCTCCTACTTCTATTTGTTTATTTTCTTTTGTTTATTTGCATTTATTGTTGTGTTTTGCTATAATTATTCTTTAATTTTAGTAGACTTAGTACTTTGTAAGCTTTTATTGTATTGTTATATTATTGTATTGTTGTGTTTTGCTATAATTAACTTTTCTATTGAAAAGTAATTATTGATCACATTTTGTTCTCTTAAATAAGTTCATACTATTTCTGGTTAATAACCAGCCTTTTTATGCAGACAAGTATAGACCCAGAACTAAACCTCTTATCCACTATCTATGACAATCATCACTTTAATGATCTGAACTGCAGATATTTTACAGCAAATGATGTAAACAATGTATTATCACATAATCACAATATCTCTGTAATCAACTTAAATGTTAGATCCCTAGGTAAACACTTCGATGATGTTAGTGCCTTAATTGAAACTATTGACAACAAATTCACTTTTATTGTACTTACTGAAACATGGTTGAAAGAGGATACTACTCAACTCTTTAACATGCCTAACTACTTGGCAATTCACAACTGTCGTCAAACTCAGAGAGGTGGTGGTACTGCTCTTTACTACCATCATGAACTAACATGCTTAAAAGTAATTAGAACTAGAGACTGCTGTGGGGAGTATATCTTCGCCAGTTTCAGAGTAAAGGGTACCGAGTCTATCCTGTCTGTGGGAGCAGTCTATAGGATTCCTAACACTGATGTGCCCGAATTCAATTCAAACCTTAGAAATCTAATACTCGATAACAGACTTAACAAAAACCATCTAATTATCGCAGGGGACTTTAATATTGACCTCTGCGAGCCTGAGCACCCTACTACTGTTAGCTTCCTCAACTGTATGAATTCCTGCTTCCTCATACCCTTAATCACTAGACCTACCAGAATCACTGATAGTACTGCCACGACTCTAGATCACATCTGGACCAACATAACCTCTCCGCTTACTTCAGGTATAATCACCGACAGTACTACAGACCATTACCCCACATTTCTCTTAACTACCATTAACAAACCACCTCTAGAGTCAAGGGAGATAAGTTTTAGGCTGCACAATGAATCTGCTATAGGCAATTTTATAACTGCTGCTGATAATGTCAACTGGGAATCAGAGTTAGGTAACATATGGGACATCAACCTAGCAGTACAATCTTTTCTTCAAAAAACTCTAAGCCTTTATAACACCCACTGTCCTATGCTTACAAAACAAGTCACTACCAAAAGGCTTAACAATCCCTGGCTTACAAAGGGAATACTTAAATCCATTAATAAAAAACATGACCTTGAGAAGAAGTATAGGCTAGGAACCGTCTCTAAAGAATTCTCAAAGAATTACTCTTTACTGCTATCTAAGATAATTAGACGAGCCAAAACTAAATACTACGAAGATAAATTTACCCAAATAAAGAGCAACATTAAAAAAACTTGGAGCACAATTTCACAAATCTTGGGATCAAAGAAGATTTTAAATAACAAACCAACACTCCTGTCAAATAACGATGGTCAGCTTTCAGCATCTGATTCTGCTATTGAGTTCAATAGGTTCTTCTCTTCCATTGGGTCATCCCTTGCAAATGATATTCCTTCTTCCAGTACTGAGGTTAAGGACTACCTTACAGGTAACTATCCACAGTCTCTGTACCTAAAGCCTACTAATTCCACTGATGTCAATGAGATAATCCTTTCCCTTAAAACCAAGTCTAGTGCCCTTGAGGAGATTCCGACATTAATTTACAAAAAAGCCTCCAGATCCTTAGCCCCTGCAATTGCTTTGCTCTTCAACAAGTCACTTGAACTCCAAACCTTTCCAGATATTCTAAAAAAAGCGAGAGTAACCCCTGTCCACAAATGTGGTGATCCCACAGATGTTAACAACTACAGACCTATTTCAATCCTGCCTAACTTATCAAAATTTTTGAAAAACTAATCTACAAGCAGCTCTACTCTTATCTAGCCAAGCACAATATACTTAGCTCTTGCCAATATGGCTTCAGACCTAAAAAAAGCACTAACGATGCACTGATTAGTATGATTAACTTAATTCATGCAGCTCTTGATAAAAATGAGTTCCCTGTTGGGTTATTTGTGGACCTGCGTAAGGCTTTTGACACTGTGAACCACCAAAACCTTCTTCTTAAATTACATCATTATGGAGTCAGAGGACTCTCCCTGCAATACCTCAAATCTTACCTTACTGATAGACTCCAGTATGTTTCTGTGAACAATTCAATTTCTCCTACCCTACCCATCAACATTGGTGTTCCTCAGGGCAGTATACTTGGCCCTCTCCTCTTTCTCATCTACATTAATGACCTTCCAAATGCCTCCCAACACCTTAGATCAATTCTATTTGCTGACGACACAACCTTCATTTACTCCAGTCCTGACCCCCTTGCTCTAAATGCCACAGTAAATACTGAGCTAAATAAAGTCCATCTTTGGCTAACTGCCAACAAACTCACCCTTAACATTGACAAAACTTTCTATATTCTGTTTGGCAACAAATCCTCTAATCAAATAAATCTCAAAATAAACAATACCCAAATTTGTAACAAATTAGATGGAAATTCCTTGGTGTTCTCATTGATCACAAGCTGAATTTCCAGGGACACATTCTAAATATATCAAAAAAGTTTAAAAAACTGTTGGCATTCTTTCTAAGACCAGATATTATGTACTCCGCCCTGCCCTGGTTACTCTCTATTACTTCCTCATCAATCCATACCTCAACTATGGTATTTGTGCTTGGGGTTCTACTACCCAAAATCATTTACGTCCTCTAATTACTCAACACAAAGCTGCTATTAGGACAATATCCAACTCTGGCCCCAGACATCACTCGGTACCCCTACTCAAATCTCTGAATATGTTAGATATTAAGTCACTGCACATTCTCTCATGTGTATTATACATATATAAAACGCTGAACTGTAATGCCAATCCTGACCTCAAAAGCTTCATTGAAGGTTGTAACAGAACCCATGAGCATCACACCAGAAATAAATACAGTTTTGATATTCCAAGAGTACGACTTAATCAAACTAGAAATGCTCTACAAATCAAGGGACCCAGAATGTGGAATGACCTTCCCAACCATGTTAAAGACTGTACCTCTCTTAACCAGTTTAAGATAAAACCGAAACTCTACCTAATAAATTCCCTGTAACCTACCTTACTCCTCTATTGTCAACCCATGTCTGTTATTTTTTTAATCAACGCTGTTTGTCGACCTATTGTATTTGTGCTGCTTTTTCAGTCATGTTCCCCCCTTTTTTTTATCTTTATTTGTATTTGTTCTCAACACATTTTATTCTTTATACTCAATTAGTATTAAGTTTTAGATATTAATGTTTTTCCTGCCCGAAACGCATTGCGTAATAGTGGCTTTAGGCATTGTATGTACTAGCTCTATCTATAAATCATCAATTTATGTAAAATCACTTGTATGTATGTACCTTACCTGAATAAACATATTTATTTATTTATTTATTTAATATCATACGTCCACAATTTTAATTATTGTGTTTATAGTAAATGAATATGGCTGTTGATAGTTATGGTGCTAGGCTGGACTATGTACATGTTTAAATCCCTGATTTAAACAGAACCAGTGTTCAGTCATAGAACTGAATTTATTAAAATCTTATCCTTGTATAAAAAAAATGCAAGCTAATGTGAGATTGTGCCTGTAGGTGGATTGGGGATCTTCAATCAACCTTTCCATTCACATTCACCCCCACCTGCACCTTACAGCCCACAGTCTGTCATAGGAAAGAGAGGAGCTAGGATTTACGACCCTAGGTAGAGACTTTAGTTGAATTAATTTTGCATACAGTAATTTTTAATTTAGTACAAGTCCCTAGTAGTTCTCCTCTCATATCAATCCCGGCAGGTTTTCCCCACATTTATGGTCCTTCGAACCGGATGATTATTCCAGTTAACTAGGACCAAATTAATGATCCTCTGAATCTAGATGGTTATATCAGTACACATAAGACCATATTTATGGTCTTTCATTTACTAAATATTATTCCAACAAATGCATAAGAAACTTCTTGATTTTGCATTGGAATAATTTTTACATATTATACCCTAACCTAGCTAACAGCCAATATTTACAATATATATATATCTAAGTGAACAAATTGTTTACATTGGCTTAAACCACCATATCTATTACCTAGTAAGCATTCATAGCATATTAATACAGTTCTGTGTCAAAAACCACAGTACTTAATTTTATCAGACACAATTACATCTTACTCACATATACCATTATATATCTCAATTGTGGTAGTAACATTATATACACATTAAGTGTATTATCTATCATTATCTGTAATAAACTGATATTCAGAGCTGCTCATTACAAAATACTCTAAAAAAGTGTTTTAAACACAAGAGCATTTCATTACAAATATTTATTTATTTTTATTTATTTATTTATTTATTTATATACAAAAGGTACATTGGGTTTGTGAGAATACATAGCATAGTATTTACAATCTTGTAAAGCCACTAGTACGCGCAGCGTTTCAGGCAGGTCCTTAATCTAACAGATAATTCTAATTAGGTAAATTCTAGCAGAATTAATAAAATGATAACAAATACATTGCATGAAAAAAATGAGATGAGAGAGATAGTAATTATATTATAGCACATTGGTATATTAAAGCTCTGATTGATTACATTGACAGCTTGATTGGTAATTTAAACAAGATTAATAGACACCATACAGCAGAGTAACAGCACATATAAGAAGACAGCAATGATCACAATGGTAAAGATGTTCGGATTGGGTACATAAAGATTGGGAGATTGGGTAGCAATAGATAGAGTGCAATTTTAAGCAAAAGATAAAAAACTATGAAGATGATGAATTAGGTACTTTTTAGTATTGTTTTTGAATGACGCAAAAGTTGGACAGCTTTTCAATTCAATAGGGAGTGAGTTCCATAGACTGGGTCCCTTTATTTGCATAGAGTGTTTACACAGATTAAGTTTGACTCTGGGGATATCAAGATATTTTATTTCTGGTGTGGTGATAATGGGTCCTATTACATCTGTCCAGGGAGAGTTTCAGAGCAGATTTGCATTAAGAACAGGGTTTTGTAATGTAGTTGACACAAGAGAATTTGTGGAGTGAGATTATGTTTAGCATGTTTAGGAGTTAAACAAGGGGCTGAGTGTTGTCTGAAAGCAGAATTTGTTATTATTCTGATAGCAGATTTTTGCTGGTGATGATGGACTTGAGGTGGTTTGCAGTGGTTGAACCCCATGCACAGATACCATAATAAGATAGGGATAGATTAGTGCATAATATAGAGAGATGAGAGCAGAGTTAGGTACATAATATCTGATTTTGGAGAGTATACCAACTGTTTTAGAGACTTTCTTAGTTATGTGTTGTATGTGGGTACTGAAGTTGAGTCTCTTGTCTATGAATAGGCCAGAAACTTTCCTCATTTTTTTATTGCTAATGTTTACATTGTCTATCTGAAGCTGAATTGCATTTGTAGATTTGCTTCCAAATAAGATGTAGTAGGTCTTTTCTATGTTAAGTGTTAGTTTGTTGGTTGACATCCATAAGTGGACTTTTTTTAGTTCATTATTAACAACATTATTTAGTGTATATGGGGTGGGGTTAGAGTAGATGAGGGTAGTATCATCAGCAAACAAAATAGGTTTCAGAATGTTAGAGACATTAGGCAGATCATTGAAGTATATAAGAAATAGACAAGGTCCCAAGGTGCTGCCCTGTGGCACTCCAACGGTTATTGGTAGAGTGGGAGAGGTTATATTATTGATGACTACACATTGGTGTCTATCGCTAAGATAGGATTGGATATAGTCCAGTGCATGGCCTCGGATTCCATAATGATGGAGTTTACGTAAGAGGTAATTGTGATTAACAGTATCAAAGGCCTTTCTCAGGTCAATGAAGAGTCCAATCGGAAATTCAGACTAATAATTGCATCGTTGGTACTCTTTTGGGAGCGGAAGCCAAACTTACAGGGGCTAAGAATGTCGAATTTTACGAGATAGGAGTAGAGCTATTTGTAGATAATTTTTTCAAATATTTTTGATAGTATGGGTAGGTTTGATATTGGTCTATAATTGTTTATGTTTGCCGGATTACCTCCTTTATGAACTGGCGTTACTCTTGCTTTTGTTTAAGGATATCAGGGAAGGTATGACACTCAAGAAATTTGTTGAACAGCAGAGCTATAGGTGGCGGAAGGGCATGGGAGGCGCTCTTGTATACAATGGATGGGATTTCACTGGGTAACGTAACAATGTAAAAACAAATAATATGTATTTGGAACTGTGAGGAAAAAATGAACAAAAATATATTCGTGGCAACTCACGTGCCCGCCCCGGGCGCCCTACTGGCCCCGGAGCGTACGTCACGGGCGAATGGGGAATGATGACGTCACACCCCAACTTACGGACCCCATAGCAGCCAAGTAAGTACAATTTCGTTTTTTTTTTTTACATACCCATACTCATGGAAGGGTTTTTGACACTTTAAAAAAAAAATTCCAGAGAATTTATTTCCTGTGCACTGCGAGGGTGTCATATTTGGAGGCAACGCAGTTAAAGGGTTAAGGCTAACAGCCCATTGACAATGTCAATCCAAGTATTATCATCCATCTAAGATAACTATCTTAATCCAAGAATATAGTTTTGATCACCTAATCTTATGGTTTCACTGGAGTGAAAGCAGCCCCAGATAATCTGAAGGCACTCAAGCATCTCAAAGAGACCTACTTAATAGAAAAGGCAAAACCGAGAAAAAAAGCAAAATGCTTCTTCACATCAAGAATAATGTAAATACACATTATTACAAATACAATTCATCCTTTAAGGAAATCTTTGGAGGAGTACAAGTGTTACATGCTTGTATGACTTACTTGCATGTAATTACATATCTACAAGTGGTACATACAGTACTTGTAACAACATCATATCACAAGATAAAATCACTAAAAGTGAATCCACGGACAAAAACAAAAATGTCCACACTGGCAATCAGAAATCAAGGCAACAAAACTCATCATCTGCAAAGTGGAAATAGAGTAATGTTGGCTCATATGCTATATCACCCACAGTTAACAGAACTGTAGGAAATCTAGCTCCCAAGACAGATAAAACAAAAGGAGCTACAAGTGCCGCAAGATGTTTATTCTGTCAGGAAGCACATACCTATCAGTACACAGCCTATGCAGAAGCAGACTGTGCCAAAAGAGTCAATAATCAAACTATATCACAGGCAAAGCCGAAAGAAGATAATTCTTAACCAGTTGTACAATTCTGTAAGGTACAAAGTATTGTTAATGCATTAGTAGCAAAAACAGTTACCACAGCCATATTACCTACTGCACAGCTAGAACTATGCAATCAAGGAATTTTTATTCAAACAAGAGACTTTTTTGATCAAGGGGTCACAGAAAACCTTTATCAGTAAAAAGATGGCAGAAGATTTACAACTTAAATCTTCAAAGCAATTATCTACATCCATATCAGGGTTTTTTACCAATTCAGGTCTTAGAACCTTTCAGGTAGTACAACTTAATGTCTGTCTAGGTACATCCCAAAAGACAGTCAAAGCCATAGTAGTCGATAAAATTCCTACTGAACTAGAAGTGACTGGTCTGGCAGTCACTACTAAATTCCTAAAAGAAAAGGAATCCAATTAGAAGATCTTCTGATCGATTCTGACTATATAGGGGATATTGGAATCCTGACTGGAGCTGACTACTATCACCAATTCATTTTGGGATCAGAGGAATCTATGGGTATGAACTTACTCAAATCAGCAGGAGGTTTATTGATGACAGGACCTGTACTAGATCTTGAACCTTCAACTCCTGAAAAATCACATCATACAGAAACTGTAATAGTGGCTTGACTAGGCAAAGAGCAGTCACCACTAAATTTCTTCCACATGATTGATGACAGACTGGAATCTGAGCATCGTTTGTGGCAACTTGATGCAATAGGAATAATTCCTGAACAACCAAGTCCTGATGATGTCTGTATACATATAATCAATACTTAGAAACTGTACAGTACCATGATGGACAGTACTGGGTAAGGTTACCTTGGAAAATCAACCATAAAACCTTACCTACCAACTATCACATGGTTTATAGTCAATTTAAATCTCAATTAGCAAAGCTAAGGAAAAGGCCTGATCATTTAAAACTCTACCATGAGATTTTTGCTCAACAATTAAAGAAAAAATTCATCAAAGTCATGAAACACGACAATAAGCAAATAGGCCATTTTTTACCACACATGGCTGTAATGAGAAAATCGAAAACAACTCCTTTACAGATTTTAATTGTAGCTCTAAATCTGGACCCCAAGGAACCAGTCTAAATGATTGTTTGCAAACAGGTCCAAGTCTAACTCAGAAATTGTATGACATACTGCTGAAGATTAGACTTAACAAATATGCATTTTCAGCAGATATAAGCAAAGCCTTTCTAAGAGTTGACTTACAGGAAGAAGATAGAGACTTCACTAAGTTTCTACGGGTAGAGAACCCAGAAGATCTCAATAGTCCTATTGTGATGTACAGATTCTCATCTGTACTCTTCGGTGCTACATTGAGCCCTTTTTTGCTGCAAGCAACTCTAGATACTCATCTCAAGGAATTGCAAGGAGCCAATATGCCACTACGATCATGGGTCTCTAATAATGCAACATTGAATAAACAAATAGGAAGAGATTACCCTGAATATCACGTACCAGAATCACAAAAGGTGTTAGGTATGGAATGGGATCCAATCTCAGATACAATATCAATCAAATCAGTACCAGTAAATTATTGCATTGCTACAAAAAAGGATTTGCTTTCACAGGTTAGCAAAGTATTCGACCCACTTGGTTTACTAAATCCTTTAACTATCAAGTGGCGTTTATTGGTGCAAGAAGCTTGGAAGACTAAAGTTGGTTGGGATGATCCACTACCACTTCAGTTACAAAAAGCTTGGATGGAAATGGCTCAAGAACAAACTTTAGTCGAACAGATAATCTTTCCTAGACACATTGTCAAGGAAAATGATGAAGTAACACTACATGTATTCGCAGACTCGTCAGCCAAAGCTTTTGGAGCTTGTGCTTACTTAGTGACTTCCCATCAATCATATCTAATCACCTCTAAGGCTAGTCACTCAATTAAAAAAGAGGACTTTGCCTCAGATGGAACTAACTGCATTGCTAACTGGCACATGCTTAGCAGTGCATATCAAACAAGTCTTGTCTACCATGAACTTCAAAGATGTCATTATATGGTCTGACAATGAAGCCGTCTTACAATGAGTATGAAACGACAACTGTCCGACCCCGTATGTAAGAAATCGCGTCTCAGAAATTAAAGAAATTTCTGCAGGCTTTCAATTGTTGCATGTACCAACAAAAGATAATCCAGCTGATCTCTTATCAAGAGGTATGACGTTTAAACAGTTTGCAAAGGCAGATATTTGGTTTCATGGGCCTCGATGGTTAGTGAATGGTAGTTGGCCTGAACAAAAGCCACACGTCATTACGACAAAACCATATAACTACCACCAGGCAGCAAGCTCAAATATCAGTCTTGGATTGTAGTCGTTACTCCTTGCTCATCAAATTAATCAATGTAACACAGAATGTGTTTCATTATCTCAGGATAAGAGGTATAAAATACAGTTTTCCAGATGCACTTATTTATTGGGTAAGACAAGCCCAGAGAGAAACTTACGAGAATAACTATGAAAATCTTCCGCATAAGTTAAAACACAATTTCGGTCTGTGGATAGACCAAGAAAATCATATTCTGCGTTGTGGAGGGAGACTTAAACACGCAGATATCAATCAGGATACCGTGCATCCATGACTTTTACCAAAAAATAATTGGATCACAAGGTTGATTGTGTTACATACACATCAACAAATCATCAAACATGGAGGAGTGTTAGACACACTCACACATATTAGACAGCAGTATTGGATTCCTCAGAGAAGACAGTCAGTCAAATCAATCTTGAAAAATTGCATGATATGCCGAAGGTACGATGCAAGAATTTGTTCTTATCCAGGGCCATCACTCCTACCAAAGGAACGAGTAATCCATCTACATCCTTTCGAGACGACAGGAGTAAATTATACAGGAGCAATATATCTATCAGGGGCTGCAGATAAGCAACCTATCAAGGCATACATCTGTCTGTTCACCTGTGCCACCACCAGAGCAGTACATCTAGAGGTAAGACCCGATATGACTGCTCAATCATTTATCCAGGTTTTCCACAGATTCGCTGCACACCGATCATACCCTAAGCTGATGATTTCAGACAACAGAGCAAACTTGGTAGCTGGAGAAGCATGTCTATGGGAAATCTGTTCCCATCCTGCAGTTACTTCCACACTGGAACAGCGCCATTGCAGATGGAAATTTATCCCTCTGAGAGCCCCATGGCATGGAGGATTTTATGAACAGTTAATAGGAACTGTCAAAAGATCCTTGAGAAAATCTCTACATGTCAGAAAATCAATCTTCAAGAACTCCAGACAGTAATCACGGAAGTAGAATCAAGGGTGAATAACCGTCCGTTGACATACTTGTCTGATGATCCTACTCAACATGAGCCATTAAGTCCTGCCCACCTAATGTACGGAAGACTTCTGACTCCAGTACCATCTCTAGTGGATGATGAGATCAGAGATCTCTCATATGTGGGCCAGAGCGAGTTGGTTAAGGGGTATAAGCATCTGTCCAGCATAATCCAAAAATGGAGTGATGTTTGGACAAAAGAATATCTTACATCTCTACAAGAACATCACTATGGGGCCAATGTCCCACATAATATATCTAATCACTAACCTGGCAATATTGTCTTGGTAGACAGTGATGGCCCTAGGGCTGACTGGCCATTGGGTAAAGTCGTCTCTGTCAATTCAGATAGCCAGGGGATTTTGAGAATAGTCAAAATCCTGTCTAAAGGAACAACTTCCCTGAAGACATTGGACAAACTCATCCACATGGAATCAGTGAGTCAGCTACAGTTAGATCCTGGGAAACCCCAAGACCCTCTAACTCCACATGACCCACAGACTCCTAACAGGCACATTCATTCACAACAGACAGCCGCACAAAAGTGCAAGTGAAATTTGCACTTGTATTATCAATCCAATGGAGAGTAAATGAATACATATGGCTACTATTGTCCTTAGTATTGGACTCTGTGCCAGTTCTCTCCCTCTGGACGATGTGGGAAATTTTTACCCTCTATATCTATATTATTATCTAAGAAATATGCTATTTCTATAGCATATCTAAATCATAACAAAATCATATCAAAATCATAACAAAATCATATCAAAATCACAACAAAATCATATCAGAATCACTACAGATTCATTATACATCTGGATCCTATAAGACAATGCCACCTCTGCTCAAGTACACCATAGGGCCCTATAGGTGCCTAAGTGACTTTGTGCATGATTTTTCAAGGATCCAGAAGCTTCTAGAAGGATTTCTTAATTAAAAACTATTGGAACAATTGAATCGATTTCCGGTAGGTATTAAATCAAATCCTTAATAAGAATCAATAGTACTATCCAGTACTACTTGTAATCTTTAAATCCTATATCTAATTATGTTATAATCACATCTTATCTCAATCATATGTCTAAACAGTAAAAATAATCAATAAATATTCATTGAAAGCTACCCGCTCTAGGAAGTGAGTGGAACCAACTCGGGAGTAAGCGACCTACGGGGGCGCCCAAGGCAGAATGGTGTGTTTACAAACAGTGAACATGTGTCACAACGCTTAGCAAACATTAATTAGCTCAGGACACCTTATCCAATTATCGTTATCACCAGTGATTACTTTCTAGAACTGGGGGAGTACCTGGACAATATAACTACAAGGAAAAATTCCTAGAACATATCTAAATAAGCGTAGAGTGGAGCACACAAGGTATCGCTGTCTCCACCTCCACCATCATCACTTATCTAACCTATTGCAACCGCAATTAAGGACATAATCAATTAGCAACGCTACTAGAACAATATACAGCAAAGCTGTGATATAAAATATCGTGCCTAAACTCGACAAGAGAGTTATCCGGTCTGTCAGACTTGTCAGACAGGCACCCGGCATTCAAAGAAGTATATTGAATGTTATTTAGTGTATTAATTGGCCAATTGTATGCTTGTATAACTTTAATATATCCAATAAGTCTGTCTGTTGGTTATAGAGTGAGGCAACGCCTAATGTTTCAGTAAGTTTATTAATATTGTAGTGCCTAAATCTTTTTCAAGACCCCAGACACTCATGCGGTTCACTGCCTCATAAGTGTCCCTAGTCTGGGAAGAGTTTCAATCGAGGTGACTGACCCTCTTCATATAAATTGAATATATCTACATATATACTTGATCATATAAATTAAGTTAACAATTGCTTGCTTAGTTATCTTTAATTTGTAATATAAGTTTAACCTATTGAATATAATCTTTAGTACTTAGTTAACAGTACTTAGACCACATTTAAGGCCATTTAATATCATACTTCCACAATTTAAATTGTTGTGTTTATAGTAAATGAATATTGGCTGTTGATAGTTATGGTACTAGGCTGGACTATGTACAGCATGCATAGCGTTTCGGGCAAGTCGTTAAGCCTAATTTTCACACATACACATCCACAGGAAGCAGCCCATAGCTGCTGTCTAACCACCAGGTACCTATTTACTGCTAGGTGAACATGGGCATCAGGGTGAAAGAAACTGCCCATTTGTTTCCACCTCTGCCGGGAATCGAACCCGGATCCAACGAACCCCGCGTGCTGTCCACTCAGCCGTCATACCCCCTGGCCATCAACCTATATTATTTGCTGACGATACTACATTCATCCACTCAAGACCCAAACCCCACACACACTAAATAATATTGTAAATAATGAACTAAAAAAATTCCACTCATAGATGTCAACCAACAAACTCATTAAACATAAAAAACTGCATTTTATTTCGAAGTAAATCACCAAATGAAATTCACCTTCAGATAGATAATTTCACATTAATAGTAAATATAATGGAAAGTTCCTTGGACTATACTAGGCAAAAGACTTCAGCACCCACATATATAATAAAAAAAAGTCTCAACATTTTTTGGTATACCAGTACTCTCAAAAATCAGATATTATGTTCCCCACTCTGCTCTCCTTTCACTATTTATATCTAACATACCGTATCAGTGTATGGTGTTCAACCACCGCAAATTACCTCAAGCTCAGCAAAATTCTGCAATCAAAACTATAATGTCAACCTAAATATCAGCCCATGTTTTGCTATTATGAAACATTAATGATTAATGACTAAAATTGTAAAACTGCTGATATCTACCATGCATACACTTAAAGAAAGTTGTAGTCCATCTGTGTATTTAGTTAAAATTGGTATCTGCTGTTCTGTTGCAATTTCTGTTGTTCCATTCAATATGTAATTATTGTCATTCAATTTAGTTTTTTCTGCTTCAGTTCAATTAATGCTTTTGATCTCAATTAATTTGAAGTCTTTTTAAGTTTTTCCACTTCTAGCCTAAAACGCTGTGTATGTTAGTGGCCTTAGACATAGTATATACTAGCTATATTTAGAAATAGACACTGATTTTGCCAAAAAAGTGGTGGGTTTTCTGTGAAGAAGAAAATGTAATTCTCAAGAGTTGTGTCCAAATGTCTGAGCTGCACATGCACCAAGTGGGGGTACATATATTGAGCGCTTGCGCTCTGGCGTACACTGTTTCGCCGCACCGCAGACGCTCCACATAACGCCCACCCTCCTCCCAGGATCCTCTGCATCCCCTGTTTTCTTTCAGAGGATAACAATCAGGCAGGCTCAGGCGACACTTTTGTTCTATCTTGCTACGCATTTGTGTTACCTCTGGGGGGTGCTCCGCCGGAAACCCCAAAGCCAAGACATATTAACAAGAATTGTCATTAGTGTAAATGCAAGTAATGCAACTTTCATTTACTAATTATAGATGTAACGATTAATTGTAATTGAGTTATATACTATCTTTATAATGGCTATTCTCTATTATTATTTCAGGATAATAATTCTTTGTTATTCACTAATTTTTATTAGTCTCATAATTAATTATTATCCACTTAAACTATCTATTTTAGTCGACATAATTAGTTATTATGCTTCGTCATAATTAATGTTTATTATTATAATTAATTATTTATTAATTATTAAATAAACAAGTCCCCCACTCTGTGCGCATTTTCTTCCAACCACAGAAAATTCAACATTTTGCTTGTAACTCATTTTGTATGTATGTACTTTTCCCTAAATAAACATTATTATTATTATTATTATACCACCGCATGTGTTCAAACCTATGCTGTGGGTGTTCCCACGAACATGCTCTAGATGACTAGACCACGACAGGTATAAGGAATGCAACCTGGAGTTCTACTGAACACGCGAAGCTTTCCAGAGGCTTCCACTGAAACCGGACCAGGATTTTCACACAATCCCCCCATGCCCTTTTGCTCTGTCATCTAGGAATGCTCTGGCATGCCATAACCCTGGATAACATAACCCTGGTTGACAGTCTCCGTGGTGTAGTGGTAAGACACTCGCCTGGCGTTCCGCGAGCGCTATGTCATGGGTTCGTATCCTGGCCGGGGAGGATTTACTGGGCGCAATTCCTTAACTGTAGCCTCTGTTTAACGCAACAGTAAAATGTTGTAAAATGTAAAAAATGTAAACGCTACGCGTACTAGTGGCTGTACAAGAATGTAACAACTCTTGTATATATCTCAAAAAAAAAAAAAAAAAACATGGCTTCAGAACAGATTACTCTTACCTATATGGTTGCTGGACCATTATGACATAGCCTTACATGTCATAGAAGACAAACAAAATGCTAATGTAATATACATAGACTTCGCAAAAGCCTTCAACAAATATGACTGTAGTAAAAGTGTTGTATGTTGTTGATTTAAGGGCGACGAAAAGTGTTGTATGTATCGTATCTGTTATTGTTGTTGATTTAGGGGCGACGACGATCATGGGATCGGATGCGCCCCGGCGAACCCGTTAAGGGTGAATCGCGAAGCCTGGAAAGGTGGAACGCCAAGCCAAATCGCAAAACGAGTGACGCCAAACACTAGAAACTAATATGCCATACGGCAAATAAACGCAGTCAGGCAGATGATTGGGGAGCCCCAGGAGTCCCTCAGGGTGACAAGCACCGGCCCCACTCTACACAGAGAACACCAGGTAGTTAGTTTAGTTCATTTATTATGCACCCCATACCCATCTTGTGGGCGGTAGTGGAAAGGGTTACAGAGGCACATAATGGCTCAGGGACTGAACCCCACAATTCATTTAGCTAAGCAAGTTACAATCTTGATGAGCTAGTTACAAAATTCAATATAAGTCGTCACATCAACAATGGGTTCGAGATCGACCTCAAGTACAGGTTCTAAATTAAGCAACTGACATATGTGGAGAGCTAGTGTCAAAATTTATATGTTTGTCCTGCACACCGCCTCCCATCCAGTGGACAGCGGTGGATAGGTTACAATCACTCAGTTACTACCTACAGTTAGCAAACTGGGGATATTTGGCTAAAATTTCTGGTAGCAGATCATTTTGAATGAAATATTTACACATCGCTGGAACATTGGTTATAGAATTGTCTCTAAATTCACGTATCTTTTCGCACTAGCAAAACCAAAACTCTGCCCCCAACTAAAACGCAAAAAGTCATCCAGTGTCCCCTGGCAGAGTAGAAGCCAGCCGCCCAGCACGACTGAGGGCACACCAGGAGCCCACCAAGACCCGCCAACCCCCGGCACCTCGCAGCCAAGCCGGCCCCTGAACACAGTCACACCGCCGGGAGAACCAGCCAGAACACATAAAAAAAAATCTATCAACAATCCTGTGACCCAAGGCGATATGTGCGCCAGGCGTCGTACAATCGGACTGCTGAAAAGGGATGCCAAACGGCAGTAGCAAAGCAAAAACGCGAAAACAAGACGTGATCAGGCGGTAGCCAGGCGGAGGAGGTGTCCAGACGTCCGCTCGGCCTCAAGGTTGAACCAGGAGTCCGTATCGTATCTGGGTGGCGCTATTATTGTTCCGGATGGATGCTCGCTTGACTGTTATTGTTTTGGTGACCGGCAGATCAGCTGTATCTCGCATGTATACAGGTCAGTGGAATGTACTATTATTTTCTGTTTATTCTAGCTTTAGGTCATATACAGTTTGCTTAGTGTTATAGTGAATAGACAGTGCTTAAACTGTATATATGTATTGTATATTGCATGTCTTGGTGTTATTGCAGGATATAACTATACTGTAATTATTTGATCAATGAAGTCACAAGTCTGGCAATGCCTTTGTTTACCTCAGTGACCATGGTGTTATTGTGCGAACACAAAATACGCTCAAAAAGAATTACTGAAAAACAGGAAGATAGATCTTCAATTTTCTAACTAACAAGACCCAGTGTGTATTTAACAGGGTTACCAGATTGGGCTATACGTAGCCAAATTGTGCTCGTTTTCGCCCAATTATAAAGTTTAGTTTAGTTCATTTATTTTGCACCCTATACCCATCTTGTGGATGGTAGTGGAAAGGATTAAAAGTAATAATTGTAATTATGAAGCAGTAAGATGTTTATCTTAACATACTAAGAAGGTTAGGTAAGGTCGGTGTTTTCTATGAAGCTTTTCAAGGTAAACTAGTATGCTTAGTATGTCACATATGCACATATTTAATAAGTCAATATTGACTGTAAGAAAGTGCGAGAACGGGTTGCAATTTAACGAGCTGCTACCATTTTCTAATACGACGATTTTTTTCCTTAGGTAGAGTAAACATCAAAATGCGACGTTGTATTAGTTGGACAGGTTATAATGTGGTGTTGGAGGGAGGACAACAGGCAGAGAGGATCTTACCTTGGGCTGAGGCATAGCCTAGTAAGACAAGCGCCAGTACCACAGTCTTCATGACTGGAAGATGTTGTGCCCTCTTGCTGTGGGAACTCTTCCACTGTATCACACTCCTGTTGTACAGTGGCGCTATATATTGCTGTCTAAATATATATACACTGCATAGATACCAGGTACAGCTGACACTTGGTGGCTCCTGGTGTGTTCCCAGGCACTCTGCTCCACCCGCGTAGACCTTCCCCTCTCAGTTCTCATGCACTCCTATCGTATTTTCCTGCAACAAATGAGCCAATAATTTCATATATGGAAAAGCGGTGTGGATTTACATTGAAATCCTTGCTGATATTTACTAAGCTTTTATTAATTAATTAATTTATTTATTTATTTATTTTTTAATTATATACAAGGTACTTAGGGTTGTGAAATGTTTTAAGTTATTACTACTACTACTACTAATGATAATAATAATAACAATAATTGTATTCACAAGAAGGTACAATGGGTTTGTGAGATTACGTAAGGTTGGTATTTGTACATTTTTGCAAAGTTACTAACAAGCATAGCGTTTCGGGCAGGTCCTTAATCTAATATTTTGATTTGATTTTGATTTTTGATTTTGATTGATAAGATGTGATTACACTGGTAATCTTAAGTACATATATGTCTTAAGTACTAATATTGGAATAGTGGGTAGTACAAGATACAGTGTGAATTTGAAACACAAAGTAGGAAACTATGAGGATAAAATTAGGTAATTTTTTGTTTTACTTTTGAATAAGGCATAGGTTGAAATATTTTTTAATTCATTATGGAGTACTTTCCATAGACTCACTACCTTGTTTCGATCACTCTGTGCGCCCACACTCTTTCTTTCAAAAACATTCTTGTAACGGTTCTATTGTTACGTAAAGTATGGTGACAATAAACACAAACACTAAGAGAATATATATATTTGATCGAGTATACAGAAGTATGCAGGTGATAATTTGGCGAGCAATGGTGTGAGTTGAGCGCACTGAGAGTTGTTGTTGTTATAGATTCAGCTACTCGGAACAAGTTCCAAGTAGCACGGGCTACGGTGAGCCCGTAACTTACTTGGCACAGGAGCGGGGAAAGTAGCACGGGCTATGGTGAACCCGTAGTGGACTTACCTGGCACAGGAGTGGTGCCTGCACTACGCACTGAGAGTCGGTACAGTATCTCGCAAGTGTCTGTTCTAGACCACACTTGAAAGTAGACTAGTTATTATTCGATTGATTGATTGATGAAGATTAAGCCACCCAAGAGGTGGCACGGGCATGAATAGCCCGTAAGTGGTGGCTCTTTTGAGCCATCACCAGTATCAATAGATAATACTGGAGATCTGTGGAGGTGCGACTGCACCCTGCGTGACGGGAGATGTCTCCCATGAGTTATTATTCTGATTGATTGATTGATGAAGATTAAGCCACCCAAAAGGTGGCACGGGCATGAATAGCCCGTAAGTGGTGGCCCTTTTGAGCCATCACCAGTATCAATAGATGATACTGGAGATCTGTGGAGGTGCAACTGCACCCTACGTGACGGGAGATGTCTCCCATGAATGTGTCCAAGATGAACATTATGCCATCCAAAAGGTGGCACGGGCATGAATAGCTCGTAAGTGGTGGCCCTTTTGAGCCATTACCAGTATCAAGAGCTGATACAGGAGATCTGTGGAGGTGCAATTGCACACTGCTTGACGGGAAATGTCTCCCGTTTATGACTGAAACAGCATTTTGGCTCTTCGTTATTATTCGCTACTCTGCTGCTTATATGCTCGGGCAACACCTCACCGTTCTCCAAAGGCTGGCAGGAATATTAACTGGAAGTAGGGAAAGGTTTGAGTTCCATAATTAGTACAAAGAAGGGCTTTGCTTCTCTCATTAGGATAATGCGTTTGGAGCGAGTATATTATTGGGATAATCTACTCGCTACAATCTTTTTATTTTCATGGAGTGTTTGCACAGATTTAGTTAGACTGGGAATATCAAAGAGATATTTATTTCTGTTGTGGAAATAATGGGTTATATTACGCCAATCAAGGAAAAGTTTCAGATCAAGATTAGCATTTAGGAACAAGGTTTTGTACATATAAATAGCACATGAGAATGTGTGGAGTGAGTGTATGTTTAGCAAGTTAAGAGACTTAAACAGAGGGGATGTGTATTGTTTGAGGACAGACTTTGTTATAGTTCTGATAGCAGATGTTTGCTGATTGATGATGGGTTTGAGATAATTTGCAGTGGTTGAACCTCATGCACAGATGCCGTATGTAAGATAGGGATAGATTAGTGCGTACTATAATGAGAGGAGAGCAGAGTGTTAGTTTAGTTCGTTTATTATGCAGCCCATACCCATCTTGTGGGTGGTAGTGGAAAGGGTTACCGAGGCACATAATGGGCTCAGGGACTGAACCCCACAATTCATTTATTTAAGCAAGTTACAATCTTGATGAGAGCTAGTTACAAAATTCAAAACACATTGTCACATCATCAATGGGTTCGAGATCGACCACAAGGACAGTTTCTAAATTAAGCAACTGATATATGTAGAGAGCTAGTGTCACAATTGATATGTTTGTCCTGCACACCGCCCCCCATCCAGTGGGCAGCGATGGCAGCGGTCATCACTTATTTACTACCTCCAGTTAGCGAACTGGGGATATTTGGCTAAGATTTCTAGTAGCAGATCATTTTTAATGAAATATTTGCACATCTTTGGAACATTTGTTATAGAATTGTCTCTGAATTCGCCTATCTTTTCACACTCCATCGCATAGTGACGGAAGGTGTGCGATAATTTTGTGACAAAGTTTACATTTGGTCAGCTCTACGTCAGCAGATAATGAGAATTCCCAGAGATACTTGTAACCTTGATACTTGTACTGTAAGCCGAGCAGGAGTAACATCTAGAAGTCTGTAGATTTTATTGGATGAACCATAGATGTGTGGCTCCTCTTGCATGATAGTATGATGACAGATGGAATTACTGGTGTCGATTTCTCTTTGCCTCAGAGCTACAAAACTTTGTTGAAGTTCTTGGCGTACTATTGCTCTCAGAATGCTTATTGACAATCCAAGGTTATACTCATTTGTCCTTTAAAGGCAGATTCCTTGGCTAACTCATTAGTTCTATCATGCATTCAGAGGCCAGCATGAGATGGAGTCCACATGAAATGGACTCTGTTACCATCATTAATAATTTTGTTGTATTTTTGTCTAGCTTCAGACACGAGCATGTTACAGTTACGTCTTAAAGAGTTGGGAGCAATTAAGGATCATAAGAGAGTCACTTACAATTAATGTATCAAGTTTGGAGACTTGTACACAATTCAAGGCAAGAAGTAAGGCAAATAGTTCGATCTGAAGGATAGAGGCCCAGTTGTTTATACGGACTCCCCACTCAAAATATAAGCCATCACCCATTGTCAGGACAACTGCACTTCTAGTTGCACCCGTGGGGCGGTGTAATAAACCATCAGTGTATAT
>WNGS01142304.1:11394858-11446130 GCA_020271785.1 Procambarus virginalis | reverse complement strand
GGGGGTTCAAATAGCTTCGGCTATCACCTCCTTTTTGTCCGGTCATGATGGTCAAGTGGATTAAGACGTCCTGTACATACCAGTTGCATTGCTCCTGGCAGTATGGGTTCGAGTCACTTCTGGGGTGTGAGTTTTCAGTTGCATATAGTCNATATATATATATATATATATATATATATATATATATATATATATATATATATATATATATATATATATATATATATATATATATACGTTACAGCTCAGCGGAGGGAGGTGGGGCAGCCACCTTCAGGGAGACCCAGAAAATCCACAAGTACAGAAACCTAGAACGTTGTTACAGGTTCGTGCCGATAGGCTCAGAGACTCTGGGCGCCTGGGGTAAATGTGCACTCAAGTTTTTAAAGGAGGTTGGTGAGGAACTCATTGGGAAAACTAGAGACCCACGAGCAGCCAGTTTCCTATTCCAGCGCCTCAGTGTCGCAGTGCAGAGGGGAAATGCGTGCTGTATCCTGGGTACGCACCCAACCTCCGAGGAGCTGGACGAGGTCTTCGAACGCTGATTGTTTAATTGTTATATATTGTGTGTGTGTGTGTGTGTGTGTGTTCTCTGTAAACTGTAGCATTGCAATAAAATAAAACAAAACATACAAAAAATAATAGGGGTGGTAGGAGAAGAAAGAATTAAGTATTCAGTGAGAATCCACAAGATCTTCTCTGAATGCTCTTTGTTCTTCTTCGAGGATGTGGGTCCCTGCAATTGCACCAGAGGTGGTACCCCTAAAATATATATATATATATATATATATTTATATATATATATATATATATATATATATATATATATATATATATATATATATATATATATATATATATATGTATGTATATATATATATATATATATATATATATATATATATATATATATATATATATATATATATATATATATATATATATATATATATATATATATATATATATATATATATTGGTGTCTACTAGGCCTATGAACACTTTGTGTGAACTCTTGCATTGCAGTTACTGCTTTGAACAATGTTAGTTTATGTGCTGTGAAATCCTATAAGCCTTTACGAATACGAAACTAATATGGCACAAATATAGTACCAGTTTTTGGCACATTAGAAAACTAAAAATGGCCGTGTACTGTATCACCAGGAAAAAGCGGGTTGGGCATAGCGCGCATACGAGCCAAAAGTGACGTTATTTTTAAGAGGACGGGTTGAGTACACAGTGACCAAAAGTGCACTATGACAATCTAAAGTGTTTCACGGTTCGTTAAATTGGCATTGTAAATAATGAAAATCAGGGTAACCCCTTAACATAACCTCTCCTAAGCCTAATAAATTTCATATTAGTCGCTGT
The DNA here is from genome assembly GCA_020271785.1 of Procambarus virginalis. Taxonomy (NCBI): domain Eukaryota; kingdom Metazoa; phylum Arthropoda; class Malacostraca; order Decapoda; family Cambaridae; genus Procambarus; species Procambarus virginalis. The sequence goes on along the minus strand of WNGS01142304.1, from coordinate 11,444,759 downwards.
ATGCAAAGCAAACGGCGAAATTTCTGGGGGCAGAAGAAAACGTAATACCATATCTGTGACTAACCGTCCTTGGTTGCGTGCGCATCACGCTGGGGCATTTAAGCGCGTCCAGGGGACTCTGCCACTCTTGCTGGCCGTCTCCCGGACGTTACACTACAAATCAGTCCCGGCTGATGTGGTCCCAGCCGATGATCCAGCAGCTGGCGGTGTGCCAGCCGAGCATGCCCTGGGGGACAAGCACAGCTGCTGTTGTCCCGGCTGACGAGGTCCCAGCCGATGATCCAGCACGCCGATGGCACACCTGGTGGTGCCACAGCTGTGCACGATCCCGGGGGCCAAGCACTGCTGCTGTTGTTCCGGCTACTGTGGTACCAGCCGATGATCCAGCACCTGATGACACAGCTGGTGGCATTTCAGAGCTGAGCATGGCCCTGGCGGCCAAGCACAGCTGCTGTTTGTTCCGGCGGAGGTGGTCCCAGCCGACGCTCCAGCAGCTGAGGGCACAGCTGATGGTGTTCCAGCTATGAATGCCTCTGAGGGGCTAAGCACAGCTGATGTAGTTCCGGCTGATGTCCCAGCCGATGATCCAGCACGCCCATGGCACACCTGGTGGTGTCCCAGCTGTGCACGTCTCGGGGGGCCAAGCTCTGCTGCTGTTGTTCCGGCTGCTATGGTACCAGCCGATGTTCCAGCAACTGATGCCCCTGAGGGGCTAAGCACAGCTGATGTAGTTCCGGCTGATGTCCCAGCCGATGATCCAGCACGCCCATGGCACACCTGGTGGTGTCCCAGCTGTGCACGAACCCGGGGGCCAAGCTCTGCTGCTGTTGTTCCGGCTGCTGTGGTACCAGCCGATGTTCCAGCACCTGATGCCACAGCTGGTGGCGTTTCCGAGCTGATCATGTCCCTGGGGGACAAGCTCAGCTGCTGTCGTTCCGGCTGACGTGGTCCCAGCCGACAATCCAGCGGCTGGTGGTGTTACAGCAGAGCATGCCCCTGTGGGCCAAGCACAGCTGCCGATGTTACGCCGGGGGTGGTACCAGCCAACGATTCAGCAGCTGAGGGCACAGCTGGTGGTGTTCCAGCTATGATCGCCCATGGGGGGCTATGGACAGCTGCTGTAGTTCCGGCTGATGTGGTACCAGCCGATGATCCAGCAGCTGATAGCACAGCGGGTGGCCAAGCTCAGCGGCGGGAGTTCCGACTGATGTGGTCCCAGCCGATGATCCCGCAGCTAATGGCACAGTTGGCGGCGATCCAGCTGAGCATGCCTTTGGGCCCAAGCGCGGCTGCTGTAGTCCCGGCTGACCTGGCCACAACCGATGTTCCAGCAGCCACAGGCTCAGCTGGCAGTCTTCCAACAGAGGGTGCCCTAGTAATGAAATTTAATTAACCAGTCATTACGGTTATTGTAAAAAAAAATTTAATTTGTTAATTATTTAACCGTTAGGCTTATTCGTCATTATGATTTATTAATTACTACTATAATTGCTTATATGCTGCCGTGTCTCAGCAGCTGAAGGCCCAGCTGAGCACGCCCTTATATACATCCATTGTTTATGTGTATGTAAATTAATTACCGTATCTTATGCTCCGGAGGGCTCAGCTGGTGCTGTTGCAGCCGAGCTTGTCAGCCTCCCTCTTTATTCACGTACGTTTGCTGTTCCTTGCATTTTGTCATTCTTTATTCATTTCTAATTCTTGTATTATATATTGCCAGCTGGCGGTGAGTAGCTGAGCACGCCCCAGGGGAACGAGCCCAGCTGCTGAGGTCCCAGCCGATGCGTAGGCTCAGCTGGTGGCGTTGCAGCTGAGCATGCTCGGTCACCCAACTATTTATACACGACCGCCGTTTCTTTACACTTCGTCATTCTTTATATTCAAGCCCAGCTGCTGGGGTCCCACACGACGATCCAGGAGCCGTTGGCACAGCTGGTGGTGGTTCATCTGAGCATGCCCTTGGGGCTCTGCCAGCTCCTGATGTCCTGGCCGAACACTTTCTTGCAGCTAGGTACAGCTGACGAGGCTGCAGATGGAGTGTCCTAAACGAGGATCTGCACGAGAGTAGGGAAGAACGCAATTTCTAACCATTCTTAATATAATTCCATTACAGTTCTCATTCGTCTTGTTGGGCGTAAGTGTTTCTGCAGTGCCACGCCACCTCACACCCCTCATACCTTGGCCTGTTGGCGTTCCTTGGTACCTCCCCGCTGCTTGGCGAGTCGGACTTCGCCACACTATATGCAGCCCTAGGCGCCCCCACAGTACTCCGGCTGCACTGTGCCCTAACATTGACTTATAATTTATATTACTTAATATAAATTGTGTCTATAAAAACATGTATTATAATACTTTTTAATTTTTAAAAAGTTTATTATATTTAAATCTATTCTATTTATTTATATATTACTTATTGTATATATTATTATTTATTAAATTTATTTAATAATTTGTAATTTGTATAAAATATTTATATGAATTATAAAATATAATTTTCATTAATAACTGCCGTGCCGGTGCGTACTAGTTACTTGACGCTGGCATTTACTCCTCTTAGTTACGACGGAGGAGGCGTCCGTTTGTCCCAGGAGTTGCACTTATTGTATCTGGCAGTACCACGCTAGGCTTTTCAGTTACTCCCCACTCAGTTATGCTTGGGGCTTCACCCACTTCCACCATTCCTGCCTTTCGCAACAGGTGTCGCATACAGTTGGCCCACACTCGCAGCCGCCAGTCAAATTATGGTGCGGATCCTATGTAACTGGGCCTCTGCCTTTTTGTTAACTCGGCACACCATCTCCTGCCCACCCTTACTGCTTTGATAATTCCAGATCCACGATCGAACGAGGACGAGGAAATCCTGTGATGATCGAGGAACACACGGCGTGGCCCGAAAGGTGGAACACGGCTCTCATGCCCCCCGGGAGAGGTATCCTGGGAGACGAACTACCCGCTTCCAAGCGGACACCTCCACTCAGCACCCGCGGGGCTCACCAGTGACAACAGCCGACACGGGGTCGACCCTGGGGAGTCGGCCTCGGAGAGGACAGCGTTCACATTCCCACACCCGCCCTGGGGCCAGACATCAGGTCTGGTCTCTGTGAGGGCGGGCTACTACGACGAAGAAAAACACGGGAACGACCAGTCATTCCCCGCGGCGACAAGCGCTTCCTACATGGAGTACAACCCCGGCGCTATGTACTCCACCCAGTCCACAGGCGGGGGCTTCCCGCCTCCCCGCTCCTCGGCTCGTCAAGATGGTACTCCGACGGCCCTCCAAGCGAGCTGCGTCTCCTCGCAGCATCTGCCCAGTAGGCCCGGAATGGTACCTTTTTCAGTCAGGATCATGTAAGACTGACTGTTTTTTAATGGCCTCTCCGGGCATACGGGCACGCTTACAGCCAAGGTACCGAGAAGGCATGTACCCACTTTTGCAGCCAGCTTCCGCTCGCCCTTCGGGGGTGGGGGTTCCGCGCCGCTGGCCCTCACGGGATTGGGGGTGCTCCGACGGAACCCCCAAAGTGATAAGCCAAGAATACCAAGAACTGGAATTACCGCAGTCTAATTACAGATTTCACGGCAATTGAATTACATTAGCATGATAACGGCTATCCATTATTTGCTGTATAATTTTTTATGCCCATTCACTATTCATTATGAGGCAGTATTTATTTATCCATTTAGTCGTTATAATTAGCCTATGCTTCTTCATGCAAGAACTTCTTTAATAATCATTTATGATTATTTTAATTTGTGATAAATTTCGTATTAATTACTTTGTAAGTAATTTATATAATAATTAATTTTGTAATTAATTTGTAATTATTATGTTAAGTAATTAATTTATATAATTAATAATAAATTAAGCCCCCACGTGGTGCGTTTTCTTCCAACCCACAGAAAATAGTCGCTGTATGCAAAGCAAACGGCGAAATTTCTGGGGGCAGAAGAAAACGTAATACCATATCTGTGACTAACCGTCCTTGGTTGCGTGCGCATCACGCTGGGGCATTTAAGCGCGTCCAGGGGACTCGGCCACTCTTGCTGGCCGTCTCCCGGACGTTACACTACAAAACGCCCACCCGCCTCCCAGGTTCCTCTGCTTCCCCTGGCCTTACAGGGGAAGGCGCTATTGCAGCTTGCTGAGGACACTTGTCCCAATTTGCAATGAATTTGTGTTACCTTTGGGGGGTGCTCCGACGGAACCCCCAAAGTGATAAGCCAAGAATACCAAGAACTGGAATTACCGCAGTCTAATTACAGATTTCACGGCAATTGAATTACATTAGCATGATAACGGCTATCCATTATTTGCTGTATAATTTTTTATGCCCATTCACTATTCATTATGAGGCAGTATTTATTTATCCATTTAGTCGTTATAATTAGCCTATGCTTCTTCATGCAAGAACTTCTTTAATAATCATTTATGATTATTTTAATTTGTGATAAATTTCGTATTAATTACTTTGTAAGTAATTTATATAATAATTAATTTTGTAATTAATTTGTAATTATTATGTTAAGTAATTAATTTATATAATTAATAATAAATTAAGCCCCCACGTGGTGCGTTTTCTTCCAACCCACAGAAAAAATCATATATAAGGATTAGGATAGGTCAGATTACCTGAGAGCCAGTAACACCTGTGGGCTCAACGAGTACAGGAAGATAATGACTTATCAGAGGTCCCCCTATATGTCCTGATTATATTTTCTAGCTGGATTTTATAATTCATCAAAGTTTTGGTGTTGACGGCTTCTGCGGATAGGCTGTTCCATGGGTTGATATCCCAGTGGGTGAAAATGCATTTCCTGTTCTCAGTTCTACATTGTGGCCTGTTGAGCTTGAAGCCGTTGTTCCTTGTTTGTGTTATATCTGACCTTTTGAAGATGTTGTATGGGTCAACACTACAAATTGATTAACATTTTAAAAGTTTCGATGAGATCAACCCTGTCATGTCTGATTTGCAGTGTTGTTTGCCCTGTGGCCCCTCAACTGTTCACGATATGAAAGATGACTTAGTTCTGGAATGATTTTTGTTGCTCGATGTTGCACCTTCCCCAGTGTAGCTGTCTTTCTGAAGGATGAGGTCTACATGTTTGGCTATAATAATCCAAGAGCGGGGCCCACCAGAGATTTATACAGTTGAATAACTATTTAGTTTTCATAAAAGTCAAAGGTACGCTTGATTTTTCCAAGAGTTTGGTTAGCTTTTTTATTGCTGCTCCTGCCTGTTGTGCTACTTTCAGTGAATGATGGATTCTGACTCTAAGGTCCTTTTCTTCATCAGTCTGCTACAAGGAAGTGTAATTGATTTTGTAGTTGTGACGTTTTTTGCTAGTCATCACATTAAAGGTCTTGCATTTTTCGATATTAAAAAGCATTTGCCAGCCATTTGACTATTTGTGGAGTTCATGTAGATCTTTTCGTAAGGCCGCAATATCATTTTTACTTCCCACTTTACCATAAATCTTATGGTAAACTCCTAAGTTTACCTAAAAACTCCTAAACTCCACATCTGCAAATTTGTTGATATAGTTTTATTATTGACGCGTTAGCTTAAGTTTTAAGCTTATGCTTTGCATATATTTGGCCACATTGAAGTTTGTTTTGGCTGCTCTTTTCTGTTTCAAATTTTAAGTGAATTATTTTAGGTGAATTATGAATCTAAATTTTAAAATGTGATATTATTATTATTATTATTATGAATGTGCTTTTATTATCATTATCATCTTGAATATTTAATATTTTCTTAATTATTAATATAATTTCAAAATTACCTTTCTTCTTTTATAATTGTATTTAAATTGTGATTTACGTCTTAGGCTAAGACTTGTTATTGGTCAGGTTATCCAGCTTCGTATTTCCTATATAACACATTCAGTTACTGGCGGTGCACATGTTTGGCATTATTTTCCATTTTAGTCAATTTACTAACAAATACAGTTAGTGGTGGTGGTGGTGGGGGGGGACAGCGATTGGTGGCTTTATCACTCTCCTCAACTGGAAAACCTTTGCTCTCATTACAGTTATCATCTCCGTGTTGACAAGATGTATTTTTTACTGTAGTAGTGATGTATTTAACGAAACCTGTTATGTTGTGATGGGTTTTTGCTCCTATGGATGATAATAGGTCGTGTTTATGATGTCCACCACCATGACCATGAAAATGGTCTTGGCCATGATGGTGCCTGGTAACACAATGGTCTTGGTCATGGTGGTGCCTGGTAACACAATGGTCTTGATCATGGTGGTGCCTGGTAACACAATGGTCTTGGTCATGGTGGTGCCTGGTAACACTATGGTCTTGGTCATGGTGGTGCCTGGTAACACAATGGTCTTGGTATCTAATGATACATACTAGCAACAGTTCTTGTTCCTAAAGGTATTGGTAAAACTTACCTTAGAAACAGTTAATATTTTGCATCAGTAACTAAGTCTTGGGACCTTGGGGTACTTCGGCCGTGCGTGAATCGTTAATTCCGGACCATGGCATTTTAAGGTACCACCAGATCACCAGACAATTAAGATACCAGTACTACCAATTCCTGCAATAAATATGCTATAAAGGACTAACTGGACCAATGACTTTTGATACCAGTACTGGTTTGGTGTTAATTTATGAAAAATATAATTTGCAGTAATAATTGTTATTTATTTCTAAGTATATAAACTTTGCTCTTGTATAATCGTTATGTGCTACCTCATCAGGACACTAAAATAATACAATGCAAAACCACTAATGTATTTATTGAATACAGTTCTCTGGCTGCTGTTGGAACTGAAGTCTATGTCGAGACTACGGGCTCACCATAGCCCGTGCTACTTGGAACATTTTGTTCCGGGTAGCGAATCTTAAACAACAACATGGACAGATCAAGTAGCCTATGAAACAAAGTTTTCGAATAGTATAGAATAGAACCTTGAACGTCAACTTTGTCGAAATCTTGTACCCCACTGGCAAGGGAACATTTAAAGTCTGATCTAAGGAAAGGATCTGATCGTGTATTACATGATATTAGTACAGAATGGTCTGAATGGATTTGGCAGGCATGTTGTAGTTGAGGTAAGAGCCTGAGCCATCATCCACGGACACGTCAATCCCGCCATCACCTCTGCAACCAGAACCAATGGAGTTAACTATTATGTGTAGAATATTTGATGTATAAATTCCTAGTGTTTAATGAAATTTTTGCTAAGTTGTAAAGGTTTAGATAATTAAAGTTTAGCTGTAAGGATCGTTAAAGCTGCAATTTCCATTCCTCTGATCCTTATATATAACATAACCTTAAAAAAATTTAATATTATACCCAAATTAATTCATATTCACCGGGACAATCCTTTCATTATTCTTTTTATGAACTACTACCCCGCCGAAGTAAAACAGAAACAAGCAGCACTTAGTGGGCCAGCCAGAGGCTTAGGACCCGCGCAGAATATCCCTGAAGAAAATACTACAGCAATATAAATGATATAAATGAGTTCCAATATCTCAAAACACTAGTCTGAATGTTCGTCAGGGGCAATTTAAAATCGCATCCAAGTTTCTTACGTGTTGAGGAGAACGACAACCCCGCGTCCCGATGGGTCGTTAAAGGCGACGGATTCCAGTGTCGTTTGTGTGGTGGACGACGTTATGCGCTCAGCACCAGGCAACACAAATTTGCTGAAGTGACCAAAAGCGTAAAACATTGGCTGCTTGTAGAATTCACCCGCCTCCTGAAGATATCATAATTTTTAGTGGTAAAATGACATGTAAATATATATTATATAATCCTAATCACAAACTTGCAGAAACACGCAAGCCGATTGTATTGGAAAGAACTCCTCTCGTGAAAGGTTCAAACCTATGACCAACAGGGGCAATGAACCCCTTGACAAGTCCAGTACTCTGACCAACTGACCACCAGACAATTAAAAAGTCATTGGAAGACGAACCTATTTCCCTAAATTATATTTAGTTTCAAGATTATCAAATTAATTAGCTAAAGGTTGGAATAATTAATGAAATTCCTGTGTTAATCTTCTTAATATATTGACACCTAGACCTTTTTTTATGCTTATTAACAATAATTCAGAAAATTTGAAAATTAAATATTTCGAAACGCAGTTGCTGTGATAGTTAATAATATTATAGTATTATAATACTTAAGCAAATTAGTGAAAACAAGAAGCTACACTAGAAGACGAAACTATAAATATAACTTTATAGACCTAAAAACATAAGAACAAGGAAAACTGCAGACGGATCAGACCACAATGGCTCCATGCACCTTGGTGTGTCCAGTATTCCACCACTAGGCCACACTGACTGTTCAAAAGAATTAGAAGTTATCTGACCCTTAACCCAATTCCCAACAGCTCTCGGTGACCTATTTTGGGCACAGATATTTCATCAAATCATTTCATCATGCTGGGGCCACGTGAGTAACATTTATGTGGCAAGCTTGAATGGTCCCCAAGCTAATAAGCAACAAAAAACTCCTCATCCCTAAAGGATTCGAATTCAGACAGCCATGCACTTTGGCGTGTCCAGTACTTTCACCACTAGGCTACACTAAATGTTCAAAAGAATTGGAAGTCGTTTGACCCTTAACCAAGTCATCTGCCTGACCCCGACAAAATTAATTATTAAGCACTATAAATTATAAATGTCTAATCTATGCTCGAAACAATCCAGTGATAGAAAAATAGACGTATTGCACGTTTCTTAAATTCTTGTTATGTTTTTGTAAGTTTTTTTTATTATTTTTTTTTACATGCAAGCATGCTTATAAGTACAATAAAAGTAAACAAATACAACATAGAACAGAACAAAATGACAAAGCACAAACTTGCAAAAACATAAAGGAACAAGTTTACTAAACACAAGAATGCCGCAAAACAACAATAATTACAAACAAAATACAACAATTAAGTTAAACACAGCGGAATACAATACAGAAATGACACACCAAAACATAAATATACAGAACAAGGCTACCAGCACCTCAAACACACACGGAGAGGCACCAACACAAACGAAAATAATAATAATAATAACAAGAAAGGAATACAAGTATACAACAAACAAAAAGAAAAGCACAATGGCAAAACACGACAAAAAGCATAAACCCAGGCCGGGTCACGCCAACAGCCTGAAGGGCACTCAACACGACACAAACAAGCGCACAAACAGCATCATAAAAACATAGAACCACAAAGCATAACATAAGAACATGACATCCATAACCAGACACACACACTAACCAAACCCCGGACCGCACAGGAATCAGACACACACACACAAGCCACACAAATAAACCCACAACAACAAACCGGAGCACGCAGGAACCGGGAAACAAACCCGCCCCACCCCCACACACACCCGACCCGCACCCCACAACCATGCACACAAATGGAAATAACCCAGAATACACAAAGGAATCATGAGTGAGGAATACATTTCTCAGAGACAGGACCATACATCTCCGAAGCCCAAGGATACTTTCGCTTATAGGCCTCCCAAATCAAATATTCCCTGTCAGTAGGGTGGCGATCCCCCTGCCGCCGTGGGCCCCTTCATAAACTCAAGAATCTCCAGATCAGGCGGAAAAGGGCACTCCTTAAGCTCACCGACGCAAGTCGCATAACGAGGCTGGGGAGCACAAACCACGTTCTTCAAGGTAGCAGACGACACCGAAGAAGCGTACGAGGGCTGCCGAGACGGCCGCGTCGCCGTACGCACAGGAGCAGGGGACAATCGACGAGATGGTAACACCTCCACCGAGACCGCAGGAGACACTGAAGAGATGGCCGGAGATGGAAGAAGCGTCGAGATCGCAGCCGATGAAACGGGGAACGAGGAAGGGGTAACAGAACCCCCAGAGCAGCCTTTTTCAACACCACCACCAGGCCACCCCGCTCACCACGAACCTCAGCAGGGGGAACCACCCCCCACGATGAACCGGAGCCATCTGACGCAGGCGACGCACCCGAAGCAGGATCCGCAGACACCATATCTGAAGTGGAGGCCGAAACACCGGCACAGGCATCCTCAGGCAAATGCACCTCCGCCATCACCGTAGTATGCAATGCAACCGGAGCCACCCCTCCGTTTCCGGCAGATCCACAAGCGTCGAAGTCGCCAACGTCTGCCCATGCTGAAGAAGAATGCAGGGAACGCTTAGGCTCTGGCCACACATCAGAACCGGAGGCTGACTCAGAGACACGCGCAACACAAGCCAGGCGAACCGATGCACGTCGTAGAACGGCAGCATCCTTAACCACATGGGGCATCAGGCCAGGCACAGGAGGAAGCGCCAGATCCACCCCATCACCCAGCACAGCCGGAACAGACAGCGAGGGTGCAGGGACAGGGTCAGACGCAGCAGAGGACGAACTGGAAGACGGGGGGTTCGAGCAGAAGGCAGTCGGAAGTACCCCAGGGACACCAGCCGGAACAGGACGATCACCAGGCGACGACACAACCTCCGGAGGAGAGTCGACAACAACAGGGGGCGCATCAGGCGACACAGGGGGCACATCCGCGGCTGAAGAGACGTCCACATCCACCGAATCCTCCTCCGCAGGAAGCGGCGGAAAATCCTCCTCACTGAAGAGGTTCACAGGTGCAACGGCAGGCGCAGAACAGTCAGCAGCCTGATGGCCCAAGAGGCCACAACGATAACACATCCGAGGCTGGCGGGCGTAAAACACCCGAACGTTGTAACCCATAAGACGCACAGAGGACGGAATATCTTCCCGGAGCCTCATGCCCAGGGTGCGAATGTTAGTCCTCACACCCTTGAGTGGACTGGAAGACACCACGTTCACCCGCACACTAACCACTGCGCCAAACTGGCCTAAGTACCGCCGTAGCAGACCCTCCGGAAACTCCAATGGTGCCCCATGTACACTGACGTAAGTGAGGGCACCACTGCGATCAGAGAGGGTCACAGTGCCCGCACCATCCAGCAGGGGTAAGGTCAGCCCCTCGTATCGACGGAGAAAGTCTCGATACGCCAATTCCTCTGTGAACTTCACTACTCCTCAATGTGCCGTCACCAGCTCGACTCCATAAATGTTTATCACAGGGACATGAAGCAAATCACACACCAGCGCTATCTCTGGGTACCCAGCCCGTCCTGAAAATTCGAGGCCCACAGACTGAGCCCGCACAACAGGGGGAAGAGGGACCCCCATCGTGAACTCCACGTCAGCACAGGCGGGCAGAGACACACACGCCCCCAATCGGCCAAACTGGCAAACAACCACCAACTGCCGGAGAGTGCAGGGAACACGTTTACCCTCCATGACAGCTAGCAGTCCACTCCATGTTTTTGTAAGTTAGTACACTGCCTTCCTCCTCAGCCCGTCCTCATACCAAATTCATTACCATGATAAACCACCCTTCCACCCAAACCAACTGGATAGTTATCTAGATATTTATGATAGTCTAATTCGTCCGAAAGCATATTACGGTTCCAGTAATAGTCTATATGAAAACGGGCAAATGAACCTTTATCATCTTGAGGTTATTTTGAGATGATTTCGGGGCTTTTTTTTTAGTGTCCCCGCGGCCCAGTCCTCGACCAGGCCTCCACCCCCAGGAAGCAGCCCGTGACAGCTGACTAACACACAGGTACCTATTTTACTGCTAGGTAACAGGGGCATAGGGTGAAAGAAACTCTGCCCATTGTTTCTCGCCGGCGCCTGGGATCGAACCCAGGACCACAGGATCACAAGTCCAGCGTGCTGTCCGGTCGGCCGACCGGCTCCCTATCATAAATAATCATAAACAGAGATTATTCTCAAATTATAACTTTAATGTAATAAAAATCATTGGTTTAAAATATAACAAGTGCTTGCTGAAAACGTTTTCTGAGACGTATCTGTAAACAGAATTCATAGCTTTCGAATTATATATTTCTCATTGTCAATAATACAATTTATTTACAAAACCAAATGTAATGAAACTTATTGTTGATCAAACCACACATTAGAATGTGAAGGGACGACGACGTTTCGGTCAGTCCTGGACCATTCTCAAGTCGATTGTGATTATTGATTGATTGATGAAGATTAAGCCACCCAAAAGGAGGCACGGGCATGAATAGCCCGTACGTGGTGGCCCTTTTGAGCTATTACCAGTATCAAGAGCTGATACTGGAGATCTGTGGAGGTGCGACTGCACCCTGTGTGACGGGAAAATGTCTCCCGTGGCCAATTGGTTTGTTGTTTTTATAGATTCAGCAACTCGGAACAAGTTCCAAGTAGCACGGGCTATGGAGAGCCTGTAACTTACCTGGCACAGGAGCGGGGCAAGTACCACGGCCTATGGTGAGCACGTAGTGGACTTACCTGGCACAGGAGCGGTGGTGATTATTGAAGGAGGTGAGGTAATAAATAGGCAAGAGAGACGAAAGTTAAGGTGTAATAAAGGGGATAGTAACAGGAATAAGAACATAAGAACAAAGGTAACTGCAAAAAGCCTATTGGCCCTTACGAGGCAGCTCCTATTTATACCTACCCAATAAGAAGTGGAAGTAATAGAAATAATAAGGAATAGTATTATAATAGTATTATAATATAGTAGGATTCTTATTATTCTTATTATATATTATTACTATTATAATCCTACTTTATTATAATACTAAGGAAATAATAGGAATAAGCAAGGGATCGACATATTTCAGCCACGTTATTGTGACTCCTCGTCTCTTAATGAAACTTAACCTAATCAAACCTTAACCTAAAGTAGCTAAATCTACCTAACCATAGATACAGAATTTTTTTCTATTTATTTGTAAAACAATATACATTTCAATATACATGCAATATAAAGGTACCGAAGCACCAAAAGAAAAGTGAGCATCAGCTCCACACCACACAGCACCAAACACCGTAAGTCAGAGATGCACTTTGAACATTACAAAATAAACTTCACAGTAAAAGACAGAAACAACAATGAACACAAAATAATTAACACAGTACAAGGCTAAGAGAGCAAAGAACGTAAAAGAGAAATACATAAACAGGACAAAAAATTAAATACATATGAACACACAATAAGAAACCGCACACCCAGACGGGGCATGCCAGTATTAGACAATAAACCACAAAAATGCACAAAAGAAAGACACCAGAAAACGGAAGTTACAAAACAGAAAAATAATGCAAAACACACACACAAGACACCACAATACACACAAACTACGCCGAACTGGAACACACAGGAACCGGGAAACAAGGCGACAACCACACCCCAAAACACACACATGAAAGAAAAGACCGGAACACTTAGGAACCGGCAAAGGAAACAAAAACACACACACAAACACGGACATGAGAAAGCACACACACACACAAACATAACACCACAAGAACACAACACAAATGACAACATTCAAACACACACAGGAAAAACCATAGCACCATACAAACAAAACACCGAAACTCAACTCCCAAACGAGGCGAGCCAAAAACATGGATACAAAACATACATACAGCAAAGGCACCAAGTACAAAATACAGGGAGTTATAAGGCAAGCACGTCCACTAAACATATTTATCCGGGAATTCCTGCGCCGGAAATCGCAAGCAGTAAGCCTCCCAAATCAGCATGACGTCATCGGGCACCTGGCTACCAGGAGACGCACAAGGCCGAGGCATCAGATCCGGCATTCCATAAATAAACCTCTTTGCCCGTGGCACCCAAACAGTAGAGGAGCACCATGGGACCGGACGCACCCGTTCATTCAAAGTGAGTTCCAAAGTTTTCGATGCAGGGACCACGACCCCGGAGGCCGCGACCACAGAGAGAGGTGCCGCACGAGGGGGTCGAGCACTGGGTGACGTACTAGGTTTGTCACAGGGAGCCGCATTGGGATGTGCACGAGGCTCCACACTGGGGGAACCCGCAGGGGACGCAGACGCGCCATGGCTCCCGCCACCGGGCACAGGAGCAGAGGCCTCCCAGCGCACATCCTTCTTCAGTACCACGGCAAGGTCACGATCACCAGGGGCAACCTCCCAAGGAGGGGAACCAACAGCAGGAGGTGCATAAGGCATCACAAGAGGCAACAAAGAGCCTCCTACAGCACCATCAATCACATCGTCACACTTGGCAGCCCACTCACGAGGGGGCGACACACTCCGAGCCGACCGAGAATGCTTGGACAGGTCGCTGATCATCCGAACTGTCGCCACCAGCAGGAGGCACCCGAGTAGAGCCCTCGGCTGGCCGCACAACAATGTGCAAAGCGCGAGCCGGAAGTACAACCGCCGCACCAGCAGGGGGTACAGGCCCACACCTCACAGGCGACACAGGAAATGGAGACAGGGCAGGTTCCTCGCATCAGCCGGCAGATGCGAGGAAGCAGACGGCGGGGGCGGGTCGGCACCCACCACCACCCCGACACCCACATCACCAGCCGCACTTACTTGTGCGTCATCCAACACCGCATCCGTCCTCACGCAAGGGGCACCACCCAGAACCGAGATATCCTCTCGTTCTGGCAAAGGAGGAAAATCCGCCTCATGGAACACGTTAACCCAGTCATACATCCGAGTGTTGCAGGCAGCAGTCAGATGTCCAACGTGGCCACACTTTAAACATGTCCGAGTCTGCCCACGGTAGTAGAAGCAGACCGTAAAGCCAGCAATCGAGAGAGAAGAAGACACATTCCCACGAAGAACCATCTTAGCCGTCCTGTAGCCATTATTGAGTCCCTTGACGTCGCCAGTCGTGTGCCTACACATACGAATAGAGTCCACATGCCCATACCTGGCAAGATCCCGACGGAGAAGATCCTCAGACATTTCAAACGGCGCATTCTTAATAGACACGTATGTGTACTCCACACTCAAATTCGTCAGTCACAGACCTTTGCTCAGCCACACCTCCTGATCCTCATACTGGTCAAGAAACTTCCTGAACAAGCCACTCACGGCGAACTTCACAACCAAACTGTCCTCAAGAACGACCTGAAATCTTCCACTTTCACGTCCATAACTTTAGTTTGCTTATGATTCCAATATCCACCCTACAGGTAAATATTAGCCCAGCCGAGTCCTTCCTCCTCAATGGCGGCACCTAAGTCCCCATACTGAGACTGAAAAACAGTCACCCCGCAGAGGCAAACCACCACTCGGTAGGGCAACCGACAACCGTCCAATGTAAGCACCAGCCAGAAGCAGAGAGACCTCAGGAACTTCCGACTCGGCTGGTGGTTGCCACCACACTCCAACAGTAGATAATAGCACAAATTATGTAGTCGTTCCCAATCCCTTCCTTTAAGGGGATCTCCTCCCTGAGGACAGGTTGTCCTCCTGTTTGGAAACTTGACTTTATTCACTATGGAAAATTTTCATCTTCACTAATTTCTTAAATTATAGTTTATATTTATACATATAAATATCGAGTAAAATAATAATTTGCATTATAATTTACCTTCAACCGATCTAACCAATAGACAAGTTATCGTAACCCTACTAACTATGACCCCCATTGCAAAAATAAGCCATCATTACGAAGTGTAAGATTCTGAAGCAACAGCTTATGGACAATCAACATCAAAAATAAAATTAATTCAGCCTCAAATTAATTATATTACAATTTAAAGAAACTTATACAAACAGCATTAATGATGATGGGAGCGTCGAGGAAGTTGTTAGCCCAGTTGGGTCCTCCCTCCATGTCTAGAGCCAAGTTCCAGTCCACCCAGCCCGTTGAGTGGTGGTTCACAGCCTGCATACACCAAAAGCAATTTTAGCAAGTGTTCATATTACAGACCATCCTCATCAAACAAGGCCAAATACTCGTTAATCCAGCCACCGAACTCCCTGTTTATGAATAAAAAACGGTTTTTAACCCACCCTGAGACCAAGTCCATTCCATATAGCACTTTTCGCTTTGATGACCAAAGAGCTTGGCAAGGATGTGGGAGGAAGGAGGATGGGGCGTTGAAATTCTTGAAAGAGGATTTGGATGTGGAGAGAGGAGGCTTGAAAGTTCGGTGGCCCGTCCACCGTGGATTGGAGATGTTGTTTCGGTCGAAGCCTGTAGCTTGCGTTCTTCTTAAGCGGCAGGAGGCTAGTGGTGAGGCAGAGTGATGTCGTCCTGGTTCACTTGAGGTGGTCTGTCTGGCTTGGAGGAGGCGTCTTCCCTATTGAGGTGGTGAGAGGTAAGTTCATTGTTGCTTGGTGGTGCATTGGCCGCGAGGTATACGCATGTACTTTCCTATTGTCAGCGGTGGTACTGGTGTTCCAATTGGGTCTTCATCTTCTTCCCGGAAGATCACTTGTCCTTTCTTGAAATAGAATTTCGGGTCGATGTATTCTGTCTGCAGAGCACTGAGGTCTACAAAATGTTCCACGGTCTCGTGGTGGACAAATATAGGGTGAAGAAATCCAGGGGAGGTCTTGAGCTGGTTGATAATCCGGTTGCATTCTAAGGCAATGACTATTCTTGTGCTTCGGTTGCCGTTGAATACGCCACCATGGTTGAGGTAAAGGCCAAAGTAGGGTTTTTTCTTGTCTGATCTGCTTGGGTTTGGGTTGAAGTCTGGGGCCACATGTTTGATGGCTGCATCCACCTCAGATAGTGTCAATTGCTGCCCTGGTGCTGGTTCTGGTTCTGACTCTGGTTCAACTTGCTGACATTTTGCTTTCCTTTTCGCCTTTCGCCCCTGGCCAGTGGCAGCAGGTGTTGAGGTTGACTGGTCTGCTATGGAGGTAGTCAGGATGGATGCTGATGCTTGGGTGACTGGTGCTGGGTTCGGCGCCGGTGGGGGTGGTAGCGGTGAGACTACAGTTGCTGGTGGCGTTGGAATCTGGTCTGTTTGGGTTGAGGCAGCGTTGTGATGTTGAAATAGGTCATCTGGTATCGACATTGTGGGCAGGTTGTTCTGGGCGAGCAGCCTGTTCAGTACTCTCACGTATTTGGCGTTGCCTATTCCTGCCTCCCTCTCAGCTACACTGATCAGGCATGGGACGAGAGTGTTGTTGGTCGAGGCCGCTGATTGGTTGATGGTCAAGTTGGTTGGCTGAACTGCAGTCGCCTGTTTTCTGGGAATCGAATCGAATTAAATATAGGACAAGATACCCTTCGGGTGAGTTTTCAAATGGGGACAGGTGAAGAATAGCTTGGGTGAGAGGAAGCGTCGGAGTTGGAGAGACAGAGCCAGGGCTAGACCCAGCTGCGCGGCTGATAATGAGGCTTTCCGAACACCTGGCCGGCTTAGGCTGGGCTGGCTGGGTCCCAGGGGAGGGGCGGCAATGTGAGGTCTTCTTTCTTCTCTTGAGTTGAAGTCTTCTTTCTTCTTGAAGCTGAAGTCTTCTTTCTTCTTCGAAGCTGGAGTCTTATGTCTTCTTGCAGGGGATCCACCACCTCAAAACGAGCAAAATTAGGTCCCTATACCCATAAAGAGGGAGGGGGGGGGAAGGCAGCTACCTTCGGTGCAGTCTAGTGTTGAATCTGGGATGATTACTTTTTCTTGGTCTTTTGCATTTTTGGCTTGTTGGCGGGCTTTGTGAAGGTGTGGGTCTTCGCACTGTTTCGAGTTCGTTCACTTCTTCAGGTGCCGGGCGCCACACGCTGTTGCACATCAGTGTTTTCATGTGAGTTGTCACCTGGGTGACAGTTTCCGACCCATCTCTGTGTTTTGTCGTTACTGTTCCTGCTACGACATCTAGGGTTGATAGTGGCGTTTCAGCGTCCTTTGGGTTATGAATCAGGAATCTGCGGGGGGATTTCAGTCCTTCCAGGATTACTTGTTCAGTTGACTCCATGTCGTATTGTGATAAGACAACGTCGCCGTCTGTTTCTACATATGTTGGGTCCCGCATTGGTACTTGAAATTCTTGCATTCTTGGGTCAGCGTTGTTGAAACTGAACGGGTAAGTAATGTATGGGTTGAAGATTTTCAGGGGTGCTGTGCTGGCATTTTCTATGGGTTCCGGTGCTGTTTGACTGGCAGGTGCGATGATATTAGGTTCAGCAGGTGTTGAGATCGGTTGATAAGCCGTCGTAGTACTGTTGTTTCCCATAGTCTGGTTGGCAGGAGTGGCTGGTGTAGGATCGGTCACTGTTGTTGTGGAGCAGGCGGTGAACATGGCCTCTGGTATCACAAACGGTGGTAGGTTGTTCTCCTTGTACAGTTCGTTCAGAATTCTGTACCTTTGTCTGAGGTCTCCACCTGAGAGCTCCGTTACGAAGTGTATCAGAGCTGCAGCAGTGCTATCAGGGGTGGCTGCTGGCGGCGTGAGTGAGGACGGCTGGCTGGCTGGGTTGAGAGGTGTTGTTTGTGACCTTGAGTGGCTGGCTCGGGTCCAGTAATTTGGTTGCGCGCCGCTCGCGGCGCCACTTGTCGGGAGTGCTGGGAACGATTCTTCTTGAATGTTGAATTCCTTCGTTCTTGGAGTTGAGATTCTCGGTCTGGCGTCGATCATTTTCTTAATTTCCGCCTGTCTGGAGGGGCAGTCTTGAGAAACGGCTGTGTGTTCACCGCTGCAGAGTAGACAGCGCTTGATGGTGGCTGTGCAGGCCCTGTGATGGTGTTCTCCAGCACAAATGCTGCATTTCTGCAGCGGGTTTGGACACTTCTGAGCATAGTGGGTGTATTCATAGCACCTGAAACACTGTCGTAGGCGGAAATAACGTTGCCTGGTGATCTGGTGGGGAGTGCAGGCCACTCCACAGCACCTGAGGCCGTTGTCCGCCGCGAGAATAGCTTCTGCTGGAGTCTTGAGGGTGACCTTGAGGGTTGGCCTCCCATTTTCATCCTGCTGAATGAGGTGGGCCGAGATGGCCGTGAGGGATCGATTTTGTGCGTTTATGCTCTTCACGATCTCTGTAGCTGGTCGTTCCGCGATGATGTCACTCACTCTGTGAATGAATATAGTCCTTACTGCCTGAAACTGGTGGGGAGGCAGGAGTGTTAAGCCCTTTGCCTCGAGCGCAGTGGTCGTCGTCGTGATGAATAAGGCTTCTAGTGCTGCTGCACTACTGAAGAGAATTTGGGGTCCATTGGCGTCCATAACGACGTCGATGGGTGCTACCCCGGAGGTCGATGACAGTATATCCATTATCTCGGACTTGCTGTATGTGGTGTCGGTTCCACGGAACCGCACCTTCACTCTGAACAGCATGCTGCTTGTTCAGGAGGCTCTAATCGTTGTTGCCAAATATTTACCCACCCGGCAGTGCTGGGTGCAGGAGAGCCTGAACTAGAGGGTTGCACTTTCTTTAAGAGGTCTCCCGTCTCTTACCGGTATAATGCTTAGAGCAAAGCACTGAATGGGTCCCCATTGGGGGGGGGGGATCTGGCCTGGAGTGGACGTCTGTGTAGCAGAGGCAGAAGCGTTGGGACGCACTGGGAACGACGTAGCAGTCGACTCCAAAGAAAATTGTTAACACGATGTTCGTTCAAAATATAAATTTTCTCAAATATAAGTTTATATTGTTATATATTAGCATACTGTTCATATTTAGGCATAGGTTAGGTTAGGTATTTAGATTCTGTAGGCGATTATTTGTAGTACGTGGGTGAAGCATTTACAGCAATGTGGTTCAAACAAAATTCGTCAGTTTTTTGTTCCGGAAGTGTTCGAACGTCATCAGTTGTGAGTCGTGTAAACCGTTTTTCATTCATAAACAGGGGGTTTGGCGGGTGGATGGAATCACTTTTGGGTCTTTGTTTGGAAGACGGACTGTCACAACTAATGATGCAGCCCGTCCTCCAAACAAAGATCCAAAAGTGATTCCATCCACCCGCCAAACCCCCTGTTTATGAATGAAAAACGGTTTACACACGACTCACGACTGATTTCGTTCGAACACTTCCGGAACAAGTGCTTCACTGACGAGTTTCGTTCGAACCACATCGCTATAAATGCTTCACCCACGTACTACAAATACAAATAATCGCCAACCGAACCTAATTACCTAACCTAACCTAACCTATGCCTATATATGCACAATATGCTAATATATTATAATATTAATTTATAGTTGAGAAAATTCTTGTTTTGAATGAACAGCATGTTAAAATTTATGAATGCGTCTGTGGGGTTGACCGCTGGATGTAATGGACTTGAGTCGAGGACGGGTTGAATGATGCAGCCCGTCCTCCAAACAAAGACCCAAAAGTGACTCCATGTACCCGCCAAACCCCTGTTTATGAATGAAAAACGGTTTACACACGACTCACAACTGATTTCGTTAGAACACATCCGGAACAAGTGCTTCACTGACGAATGTTGTTGAAACCACAACGCTATAAATGCTTCACACACGTACTACAAATACAAATAATCGCCAACAGAACCTAAACACCTAACCTAACCTAACCTCTTCCTATATATATGCACAATAGGCTAGTATATTATAATATTAATTTATATTTGAGAAAATTCCCGTTTTGAATGAACAGCATGTAAAACTTTATGAATGCGTCTGTGGGGTCGACCGCTAGATGAAATGGATTTAAGTTAGGGTTGGTAAATGCTAAGTTGAGGACGGGTTGGTAAATGCTACACCCACGTTCTACAAATAATCGCCTACAGAATCTAAATACCTAACATAACCTATGCCTAAATATGCTAATATATAACAATATTAATTTTATATTTGAGAAAATTTGTATTTTGAATGAACATCATGTTAACAAGTTTCTTTGGGGTCGACCGCTATATCGACCTAAACACCTAACCTAACCTAACCTATGCCTACATATTTACAAGATGCCAATATATTATAATATTAATACACATCTGAGAAAATTCCCATTTTGAATGAACAGCATGTAAAAATGCATGAATGCGTCTGTGGGGTCGACCGCTGGATGTAATGGACTTGTTCTGAGGACGGGTTGTTGTTTGAACAGCAACTCTGTAAATGATTCACCCACGTACGTCAAGTACAAATAATTGCCAACATAACCTAAACACTTAATCTAACCTAACATACGCCAATCTATACATAGAACTGGAATATATAGTAATATTAATTCATACATGAGAAAAATTTAACACACAGTACTCTAAAATAGTTGAATACATCTTGGGATGGTCTGCTGACGCTTTAACTAGCCTAGCCTGAGGAAGAGTCGCACAGCTTAGAAAAGCATGGCTAAAGGAAGGGTTGCCATATCACCACTGTCGCCAGCGAGACAGTTTATGTCGGTTTGGATATTATGCTTTTCACAAAAGCATAATTTCACTGAGGGTAGCCAAACATGGCGCACGACATACCTGCGTGACGAAGTGAGCATACTCCTCGGCGCGGGCCCACGACCCCAGCATCACGCTCAAGGGGCCCTCAACGTCGTAACCTACAAGAATACCGAAATCCTTCATTCCAATGCACTGTGCAACCGTTTTATAGCAATCATTGACGTCCATAGAAAACTCATTTCTTAAAAAATCCTACGCATCTTTAATATTCAGCAATCTTAATTAATAATTTATGCAATGAGGATGCAAGTTTGTGCTCTTATAAATATAAAAATAATAAACTAATAATAAATAATAATAATAATAATAATAATAATAATAATAATAATAATAATAATAATAATAATAATAATAATAATAATAAACAAAGAAATCACATTAACATGATGTATCAAAGACAATATCAGTAGGAGCCATGAGGAGGATTCAAACCTACTAGCCAGAGAGAAGGTGGGTCATTAGATGAAACCCAGATAGGCTTCAGTGGAAGCCTCAGGAACCCTAGAGGATTCAGTTGAATCCCAAGTTGCAAAGATTTTAACAATGTTGTGGGTGGGGGGTCTAGATTATGACTGGCTGTACCCAAAGCGAAGGTTCGAATCCTCCTCTTGCCTCGTACTGATTTTCCTATTGATACATCACGTTAATGTGATATCTTTGTGTATTTGAAGAAAAACATAGGAGGTAGAATCCCTAGACTACATGCCAGAGCGCGTAAGGGCGTTGTGTGAAAAGATTCAATTGAATCCCAGGTTGCAATGCTTTTGACCATGTCGTGGTGTTGTGGTCTAGAGTGTGCCTAGGAGTACGCAGTGCATAGGTTTGAATCCTCCTCATGGCTCCTACTGGTTTTCTTAATAATTATAATAATAATAATATTAATAATAATAATATTGCATTCATAATAAGTGCATACAAGAGTTCATAGGAACATAAAATGAAGCCATTACGCATAAAATTATAAAATGAAGCAATTACGCAAAGCGTTTTGTACAGAACTTAGATTAACTCTGAGAAAAATTATTAATAGGTATAATGGAGTAAACACTCATAGTTTCCCACCTTGTGTTACCCACCCATCCAATTCAGTAGTTAAGACATGCAACTTCATCAGTATATGATGACCACACCCCACATCAGAAGATGGAAAAACGAAAACGTTTGGGTCCGTCCTGGACCATTATCAAGTGTGAGGGTGTGAGAAGGAGGTGATGGAATGACTGGTGAAGATTAAGCCACCCAAGAGGAGGCACGGGCATGAGTAGCCCGTAAGGGAGGAGAAGAGGATGTTGTTGTTTTAGATTTAGCTACTCAGAACGAAATGTCCATGAATCACAGGCTATAGTGAGCCTGTTATTGAGTTCGATTATTTGCGATAACCTTGCTACTGTGATATTTGAGTCACAGGTTTAAATGGAGGTGGGGGGGGGTTTTCTCCCGTTTCTTCTCCGCTTCTGTTTTAGCGCACTGGTTTTAGTCTTGTTTTAATAACATTATATTGGTGGTGGAATATAGATGCACAATGTTCACTAGTGTGTCCCATTCTTCAACTGCTTTTATAATCATTGTAGTTGCAGTGGATTTTGCATTTAATGCAGCGCTCTTGTTGGATGAATGTTGAGTTTGATGCGCAGGGTTTCAGTTGCTTCACATTCCAGTAAGTAGTGTAATCACGGCGCCTCAGCATCTGTTCTACAGATATAACATTCTTTAACTATTGGGTTTATCACCTCCCAGCAGTACTTGTAACCAAGTCTGAGTCTGTGTATGGCTACTGCAATGTCTCTAGATATATTTTTGCCAGGCTTGAAAGAGTAGTACCCATTGGCTTGTTCGTACCACATCGCAGTGGATCTTCCTCTGTGGCGACTTTTGATAGTTGTGAGTATTTTCTTCTTGATTTCCTCCTTATTCTGTGACAAACTTGGCGATATTTTAACCTGTACAACAGGTAGAGCAGTGGCAGTTTTTGCTAGTGAGTCTGCCTTGAGAGGAGAGATTGATGTTAGTAAAGTATTGGGTATGTTAGTAAAGTATTGGGTATGTTAGTAAAGTATTGGGTATGTTAGTAAAGTATTGGGTATGTTAGTAAAGTATTGAGTATGTTAGTAAAGTATTGGGTATGTTAGTAAAGTATTGGGTATGTTAGTAAAGTATTGGGTATGTTAGTAAAGTATTGAGTATGTTAGTAAAGTATTGGGTATGTTAGTAAAGTATTGGGTATGTTAGTATAGTATTGGGTATGTTAGTAAAGTATTGGGTATGTTAGTAAAGTATTGGGTATGTTAGTAAAGTATTGGGTATGTTAGTAAAGTATTGAGTATGTTAGTAAAGTATTGGGTATGTTAGTAAAGTATTGGGTATGTTAGTATAGTATTGGGTATGTTAGTAAAGTATTGGGTATGTTAGTAAAGTATTGGGTATGTTAGTAAAGTATTGGGTATGTTAGTAAAGTATTGGGTATGTTAGTATAGTACTGGGTATGTTAGTATAGTACTGGGTATGTTAGTAAAGTATTGGGTATGTTAGTAAAGTATTGGGTATGTTAGTAAAGTATTGGGTATGTTAGTATAGTATTGGGTATGTTAGTAAAGTATTGGGTATGTTAGTAAGTATTGGGTATGTTAGTAAAGTATTGGGTATGTTAGTAAAGTATTGGGTATGTTAGTAAAGTATTGGGTATGTTAGTATAGTATTGGGTATAGTAAAGTATTGGGTATGTTAGTAAAGTCTTCCTTCAACCACATATCATTTAACACAACAAATGAAAATCTGTAGTTTAGAGCGTGCAGTAAGGCATTAACATTATCATGGTGCTTAGTTACAGATCTTACAATTAAATTAATTAATGAAACATTATGATGATTTGCAAATAAATTATTGGCAAGGTTTGCTGTATAATACTTACAGTTATGATCATTATTACAGTGTAGATTGTCATCGAGACTAGATTGGAGGCTTAGTTCAGGGGTTCATTGCGTCCAGAAAGCTGACAGGAGGGGAATGGAATGGAATCATCAGGGGGAAGCACCAAATCACTACGACTATATAGCACTTGGAAATGGTCAGGATAAGGATTGGGGATGGGAAGAGGGAAAAGAATGGTACCCAACCACTTCGACGGTCGGGGATTGAACGCCGGACATATACAAATATTACAAACAAAAATTTATGCACACTTAAGAGTGCATGAAACTTAAGAATTATGGAAGAACAAAACACTAATAGTAAAATATCCTCTTAACAATGAAAGGAAACACTGCTTTGACAATAACCTCAGCTAGAATTATTACTATGAAAACTAGGCAATAGGGGTAGTTTACGTTGTGAGGTACACTCAGGTACACTGGTAACACTAGACAATAGGGGTAGTTTACCTTATCTGCTGATACCTGCTTGATAGGGCTCTTGGAGTTCTTCTACTCCCCAAGCCAGGCCTGACTTGTGAGAGTTTGGTCGACCAGGCTGTTGCTTGGAGCAGCCCGCAGGCCCACATACCCACCATAGCCCGGCACTCCTTTAAGAAAACTATCTAGTTTTCTCTTGAAGATGTCCACGGTTGTTCCGGCAATATTTCTTATACTCGCTGGAAGGATGTTGAGCAACCGTGGACCTCTGATGTTTATACAGTGTTCTCTGACTGTGCCCATGGCACCTCTGCTCTTCACTGGTTCTATTCTGCATTTTCTTCTATATCGTTCACTCCAGTACGTTGTTATTTTATTGTGTAGATTTGGGACCTGGCCCTCCAGTATCTTCCACGTGTATATTATTTTATATCTCTCTCGTCTCCTTTCTAGTGAGTACATTTGGAGAGCTTTAAGACGATCCCAATAATTTAGGCGCTTTATCGCGTCTATGTATGCTGTATATATTCCTTCTATTCCCTCTGTTTCAGCAATCTCTCCTGCTCTGAAGTAGAAAGTGAGCACTGAGCAGTACTCAAGCCGGGACAGCACAAGTGATTTGAAGAGTACAACCATTATGATGGGATCTCTTAATTTGAAAGTTCTCGTAATCCATCCTATCATTTGTTCTGGCTGACGTAATATTTGCTTGGTTATGATCCCTAAACGTTATTGCGTCAGACATCATTATTCCCAAATACTTTACATGCTGTATTCCTACTATGGGCACATTTGATTGTGTTTTATACCCTGTATCATGTTTATGGTCCTCATGTTTTACCGTACCTGAGTACCGGAAATTTATCACTGTTAAACATCATGTTATTTTCTGCTGTCCAGTCGAAAACTTTATTAATATCTGCTTGTAGTTTTACCTCTTTCTTCAGCAGAGGTAATTTTCATAGTGATTTTTGCGTCATCTGCAAAGGATGATACGAAGCTGTGACTTGTATTTGAGTCTTTATCTAATATGAGAATAAGGAAAATCAGTGGTGCAAGGACTTAACCCTGAGGTACAGAGCTTTTAACTGCGCTTGGACGCGATTTTATCTGGTTGACTGTTACTCTCTGTGTTCTGTTCGACAAAAAACTGAGTATCCAGCGTCCTACTTTACCGGATATTCCCATTGACCGGATTTTGTGAGTTACCACTGCACGGTCACAATTATCAAATGCCTTTGCGAAATCCGTGTATACCACATCTGCATTCTGTTTTTCTTTTAATACCTCAGTGATTTTGTCGTAATGGTCAAGTAGCTGTGAGAGGCATGATCTTCCCGCTCAAAATCCATGTTGGCCTGGATTATGGAGGTCATTGGTCTCCATGAAACTGGTGACCTAATTCCTGATCACTCTCTCAAATACTTTTATTATGTGGGACGTTAGTGCAACTGGTCTATAATTCTTTGTCAATGCTTTGCTCCCTCCCTTGTGTAGAGGGGCTATGTCTCCTGATATCTGGTATCTCCCCCGTGTCCAAGCTCTTCCTCCACACTACACTGAGATGCCTGTGCTACTGACACCTTGCATTTGTTTATAAAAATTGAATTCCATGAATCTGAACCCGGGGCCAGACCTTGTGAGGTTCTGGACCACACAGACCTCGTGTGACCAGACTCTGTACCATATGAGGTACACTGGTAACACTAGACAATAGGTGTACTCACCTAGTTGTGTTTGCGGGGGTTGAGCTCTGGCTCTTTGGTCCCGCCTCTCAACTGTCAATCAACTGGTGTACAGATTCTTGAGCCTATTGGGCTCTGTCATATCTATATTTGAAACTGTGTATGGAGTCAGCCTCCAGCACAACACTACTTAACGCATTCCATTTGTTAACTACCCTGACACTGAAAAAATTCTTTCTAACGTCTCTGTAGCTCATGTAGGTACTAAGTTTCCACCTGTGTCCCCTTGTTCGTGTTCCACGCATACTAAAGAGTTTGTCTTTGTCTACCCTGTCAATTCCCCTGAGAATTTTGTAGGTGGTTATCATGTGTGTACTCTTCTGTTTTCCAGGGTTGTGAGGTTCAGCTCCCTTAGCCTTTCCTCGTAGCTCATTCCTCTCAATTCCGGGACCAGTCTGGCGGCATACCTCTGAATTTTCTCTAACTTCGTCTTGTGTTTAACTAGGTATGGACTCCAGGCTGGAGCTACATACTTCAGGATTGGTATTACATAAGTGGTATGCAGGGTCCTGAACGATTCCTTACATAAGTGTCTAAATCAGTTCTTATATTGGCCAGTCTAGCATATGCCGCTGATGATATCCTTTTGATGTGGGCCTCTTTGTAGTTAGGTGAAGTTTACCTTATGAGGTACACTGGTAACACTAGACAATAGGGGTAGTTTGCCTTATGAGGTACACTCAGGTACACTGGAAACAAAAGATTATGAAATAGTAAAGACATAGCCAGAGTACAATGGAGCAAGAACACTTGGAGTAGCCAGGTAACACTGGGTAAACTAAGTTGTGGCGCTTCGTTAACTAAGCTGAGGCACTTGGATTAACTAAGCTGAGGCACTTGGGTTAACTAAGCTGTGGCACTTGGGTTAACTAAGCTGAGACACTTGGGTTAACTAAGCTGTGGCACTTGGGTTAACTAAGCTGTGGCACTTGGGTTAACTAAGCTGAGACACTTGGGTTAACTAAGCTGTGGCACTTGGGTTAACCTAAGCTGAGGCACTTGGGTTAACTAAGCTGTTGCGCTTCGTTAACTAAGCTGAGGCACTTGGGTTAACTAAGCTATGGCACTTGGGTTAACCTAAGCTGTGGCACTTGGGTTAACTAAGCTGTTGCGCTTCGTTAACTAAGCTGTGAAACTTGGGTTAACTAAGCTGTGGCACTTGGGTTAACCTAAGCTGAGGCACTTGGGTTAACTAAGCTGTTGCGCTTCGTTAACTAAGCTGAGGCACTTGGGTTAACTAAGCTATGGCACTTGGGTTAACCTAAGCTGTGGCACTTGGGTTAACTAAGCTGTTGCGCTTCGTTAACTAAGCTGTGAAACTTGGGTTAACTAAGCTGTGGCACTTGGGTTAACCTAAGCTGTGGCACTTGGGTTAACCTAAGCTGTGGCACTTGGGTTAACCTAAGCTGTGGCACTTGGGTTAACCTAAGCTGTGCGCTTCGTTAACTAAGCTGTGAAACTTGGGTTAACCTAAGCTGTGGAACTTGGGTTAACTAAGCTGTGAAACTTGGGTTAACCTAAGCTGTGGCGCTTGGGTTAACCTAAGCTGTGACACTTGGGTTAACCTAAGCTGTGGAACTTGGGTTAACTAAGCTGTGAAACTTGGGTTAACTAAGCTGTGGCACTTGGGTTAACTAAGGTGTGGCACTTGGGTTAACCTAAGCTGTGGCACTTGGGTTAACCTAAGCTGTGGCACTTGGGTTAACCTAAGCTGTGGCACTTGGGTTAACCTAAGCTGTGGCACTTGGGTTAACCTAAGCTGTGGCACTTGGGTTAACCTAAGCTGTGGCATTTGGGTTAACCTAAGCTGTGGCACTTGGGTTAACTAAGCTGTGGCACTTGGGTTAACTAAGCTGTGGCACTTGGGTTAACCTAAGCTGTGGCACTTGGGTTAACCTAATGTAAAACCACTAAATTGTAATACCTCTATATACATAAATTAAAAATATAAACATATTAATATAACCCTGCCATATAGCACCGGAAGCAAAAGGTACCCTTCCACCAAGGAGATGCTACACAGGATTAAATGACGCTGCCACCATCTGCCTTAACCATTTACTATATCAAGCAACGAGGCAAGAAACATTGCTTGACTTGGAGAGAGTACTCTTTCTTTAACTGTCAATATTTATGGGACGGTTATTAGAAGCTACGGGGATTCAACAATTGATACAGATGGGAAGTTTAACATGAGTTTATTAAGAACAAATTATGTAATTCACTACTTTAACACTGGCAATTGTTACGGGATCTAGACATGGAAAATATATCAAAGATCACATGTTTTGCCTTAAGACCACTCTCTGCCTCTCAGTCAGCCGGATTCACTCTGTCTCCTGGGGCTTGCCAGATGACCTGCCGCCTCACTGAACTGCAGCCTCACACACTCTCCGACCCTCCAGCACTGTCTCTCTCTCTCTAACTATAACACAGGGGTATATATACAAATGAATGAGAAGGGGGGCGTTCTACACTGTTGTGGGAACGTCTGGTGTGGACCTGTTCCCAGCTGACTCAACCAACTTCGGGTCAGCACATCAGGGCGTCAGCTGCCCCATGACGTACCAAAAAGCAATTAGAAGTATCATTAATATTTGCTAAGACTATCAGGATTTTTCATAAACAGGGAACAAGCTGACTAGGGTGGAGCCAGATGATATTTCGATTAACTCTTGCTGAACATGAGGCACAGACTGGTCTTACGCTGTGACACTTGGGTTAACCTAAGCTGTGGAACTAAGATGGCCACTCTGTTCAAATACGCCACACTGGTAGAGGAACTTATTAGGGGTTTTCTCATTTAATATTACAAAGGTTTTCCACGGGAGTTTTCCTTATTTTTCGTTCGCGGTAATTGTGTAAAGTCCCCAGCTGGCCTCCTCGTGGCACTCCTGGTTTCGCAAACAGCTGGGGCTTCCCCCCCCCCCTACTACTGCTCTAAGGGGACCTTCCGTCAACCTGCAGTAGGGGCCATTTGTCAGTGACACTTGGGTTGAGCAATCCCAAAGGAAGTCTGCCCCTGTCAAGGGTTTTCGTGCCTTGTCACCCATAAACCTCTTGTAAAAACCATTACGGAGACGTACTGACCCCTGTCGGCATGATGGGTGACCTACATGACGATCCGGCTATGAATGACCGGTCGCCAGACTGTCCAAACTGTGACAGAACCTTTCGAGACTATAGAGCAATGCGAGTCCATCTGAGCCGCATGCACAAGGTCCAATACCACCAGGAACTTGAAGAGGCCGCGAGTAAAGCGGGTAGGCCCAAAGCGAAGTGGACCGATGAGGAGAAACGCCTCCTAGCAATGAAAGAGGTGAAGCTAGAAGGCAGACCCCAGGCAGGCTGGGAAGGTATGAACCAGAGGATGCAACAGCGCCTTCCTTCGCGACCTTTAGAGTCCATCAAGAGTCAAAGGAAAAGGAATGAGTACAAAGAATTGGTGGTGGAATACAGAAATCGTGCGGAGGGCGAGGACTCGGAGTTTTCACTGTCTAACTCAGACAGAGAGGACGAGCAGCCTAGCCCATTAAGGAACCATGGACGGAGAGGCAATGGCAGGGCGGCGGTGGGCGCTCCTGATGGCGCTGAACCTGACATGCCTCCCCCCCCTCCCTGACGGGACCCCCCAGGAAGCTTCTTGGAAGAAAACCATGGTGGAATTCCTTGCAGCTATTGCACCCTGGGGCCAGGAAACTGGATGGGGGGGAAGAACTGCTTGACGAGGCAATCACTGACCTGGACAGTGGTAACGGCCATAACGTGGATAGGATCCTTGAGCGCCATGCTCGAGTGGTTACTTCTGCCAAAAGATCTGGTGACCACGCACTGCGCCCTCGCCCTGCACGTTGGCAGAGACCTCCACCGATTAATCGTGCCGATCCAACTCAACCTCCGAACAGACGAAAAAGGGAGCGAAGAGCACAGAACATTCTGTGTCAGATCCTGTACGAGAAGGATCGTTCAAAAGCCGCTGCACCCGTCCTTTCCAGAGACTGGAAAGTAATCCCCACTGAGGTGGAGCCAGCTCGTCTCTTTCCATTCTGGGAGACTCTATTCTCTAGACCCACATCACCGGACTGCCTCCCTGTTCGTGACCGTGATCCAGTTAATCAGCAACTAGGGGACCCTATAACACCAGAGGAAATCCTTGTTGCTCTCAAGGCAAGTAGCAATGCTGCTCCCGGCCTAGACGGTATCACTATTCGTCTACTTAAAGCTATACCAATCAGGGTGTTTGCAAAACTGTTTAATCTGTGGTTGGTAAACGAATCCCTGCCACAACCTTTTCGCAAGAATAAGACAGTGCTGTTAGCTAAGAAACCTAACCCCAGACTCTCCTTCCCATTATCGCCCCATAACCATGTCATCTACGATAGTGAGGCTGTTCCATAATATTCTGAGCAGTAGACTCTCCGAGGCAATCAGGATCGACAGGCGGCAGAAGGCCTTCGTCCCTATGGACGGATGCCCTGAAAACTTGGTGATCCTGGATGCCCTCCTAGCTGAGACTCGTGCGCTCAAGCACAACACACACCTAGCGTTTCTGGATATGGAGAAGGCTTTCGATAGCGTCTCCCATCCGGCCATGAAACGTAAAGGCATTCCGAAGCCTTTAAGGACATACATAATGTCGGGCTATGATCGGTCCTCAACCGTAATAACCATCCAAGGGGAGAAGTCGAAGGACATCCTGATCACTAGGGGGGTGAAACAGGGTGACCCCTGTCTCCATTTCTCTTTAATCTAATAATTGATGAGGCAATTACTAGGGCTAAGGACTTGGGGCTAGGGGTTGGACTGGGGGGATATCAGATATCAGCACTGGCCTTCGCTGACGATCTGGTTGTGGCAGCAGAAACTGCCGGACTACAGACACTTATAACAATTATTTGCCACACACTGCAGGGGCTCTGATCTTAAAGTAAATGCTGCGAAATGCTGTATGCTAAGCATAGCAATCGATGCACATCGTAAGATGTGGCATGTCCCCATCAGGAAGGCATACTACGTCAGGGACGATGAAATAGGTACTATGAGGAACATAGTCGGGAGCCGGTCGGCCGAGCGGACAGCACGCTGCACTTGTGATCCTGTGGTCCTGGGTTCGATCCCAGGCGCCGGCGAGAAACAATGGGCAGAGTTTCTTTCACCCTATGCCCCTGTTACCTAGCAGTAAAATAGGTACATGGGTGTTAGTCAGCTGTCACGGGCTGCTTCCTGGGAGTGG
The DNA here is from genome assembly GCA_020271785.1 of Procambarus virginalis. NCBI lineage: Eukaryota > Metazoa > Arthropoda > Malacostraca > Decapoda > Cambaridae > Procambarus > Procambarus virginalis. The sequence continues at coordinate 11,413,214 of WNGS01142304.1, read as the reverse complement.
AGGCCTGGTCGAGGACCGGGCCGCAAGGACACTAAAAAAGCCCCGAAATCATCTCAAGATAACCTCAAGATGAGTGTGGTGGACGAGTATAAGTATTTAGGGATACTTATCGGGGCCGGGGGCAAACGCCTATCCTATGGTTCCCGGTTTGAAGACGGCCTGACGAACATCACCAAGGCGCCACTCAAACCCCAACAGAGGCTATACCTACTAAAACACCACCTAATCCCCAAGATGAACCACTGGCTTGTTCTCGGACGTGTGTTTAAAACGGAGTTGGTGAGGCTTGACAGGTGGTTGCGGCATGCCATCCGTGGCTGGCTGCGACTGCCTCATGATACTCCCAATCCCTTTTTTCACGCCGACGTAAAGGACGGTGGACTAGGAATTCTCGACTTTACCACATCAATCCGCCAACAGAAGAACAAGCGGCTCGGGGCGTTAGTAGAGTCGGAGGATCCGGTGGTAGTGGCAGCGGCTCTCCTACCCGCATTCCAAGCGCGAATGCGTCGATGGGTAGACCCGACCACGGCCGCCGGAACCCCTTCTAACAGAACGACTGAGCGCTCTAGAAGGCGGAAAGCAAAACTGTATAGCATGGTCGACGGTGCCGGCCTTGCGTCCTCTTGTGAGGTTTCATCTTGCCACAAGTGGGTCGCATCCGGTACCCATCTGCTAAGCGAAGGAGATTTTGCTCACGCCATCCAGATTAGGGCAAACGCTGTAGCCACACCGTCTAGAGCAGCCAGGGGTAGACCCGAGGCTTCTGGTCTCTGCGCAACCCGTCCTCCGAATTGACAGTACGATTTAATACCAAGTGTAATAAGTACACTTTCTTACTGTCATAAACAGTGCATAATTGCACTTATGGGGCTGTTACATTTACCCAACTCCCTCCCCCGATTTAATTCTCCTCGTTTTCTGTTAAAACACTCAGAATTTTAGGATGAAGTTTTCAACTTCAGTTTGCAATACACACGTTTTAAATATCAGGAATTTCTTTTTCAGGTTTATTAAACAATATAGATTTTATACAAAATTTTAAAATATCCTGAGTTTTTTTACAATTTATTGACATATTTTAGTTTTGTTTTATAAAACTGTAATATCAATATAGCTATAGGTTAAGTATTAATTGTAATTAAGAAGCAATAAAATTATTATCTTCAAAAACTAAGACGGTTAGGTGAGGTTGTGGTTTTCTATTCAGATTTTCAGGTAAACTCAAATATTCACAATATATTTGACAGTACGATTTAATACTTAGTGAAAATAAGTACAATTCCTAACTGCTATGAATAGTACATTATTGCACTTATTTGTCTCCTTACATTTACCACCCCATTTTTGGAGGACGGGCTGCTCTGCGATGCTTGCCAGAAACCAGGGACCCTGGGCCACATATCCTAAGCATGCCACAAGACACATGGGGCTCGGGTGAAACGTCATGACGATATCACCCGGTTCGTAGCCGGCCGTCTGCGGCAAAGAGGTTTTGAGGTGGAACGTGAAGTCTGTCTACCGGATGGACCTTCTGTAAGCCTGACATCATAGCTTGCAAAGGTGATGAGACCTTTATATTAGACATCCAGGTCTCTGCTGAATTTTCCCACTCTCCCGTCCACATCAGAGCAAGTGAGACAAGTACGGCACCCCCAAAGAGCCTTCAAAAGGTCAGGGAATATACCAGGAAGCACACAGCATCTGCCTCTTCAATAACCCTTAAATGGAGAGGAGGATGGTGCAAGGAGAGTACACGTGGTTTACATGATATGGGACTCACTAAGAGCGACCTTGAGATTTGCTCTGTGAAAGCCCTGACCTGGACATATTCCATCTACAGAATATGGTCCAAGACCACATCTAAGGGCAGACCATCTTAGTCCCAGGATCACCTTGCACAGGGTGCATAAGGGTTAATATAGTTTTGCTTCGGTGAACCGCAGCCAGGATAGCTGGTAGCCAACTATCTAAGCAGAGTCGTCATCTGGGGTACCACTTCTCCAAATGGTTTCTCACAGGAGGGTGGATGACCTGGCCGGAGCCCATGAGTGGGTAAGGCGGCGGCCGGAGGGACCCCCATGTGCATACATGATATCCCTCCCGCTCCGGGGCCTTGTTAGGGGCTTCCACTCTGAATAGGTTTTTCCATGTATGACGATGTAAAGTCACTAATCCTGCTGCTTAGGCAGCTTGTTGTTTTGCCTTCAGCTTTAGTTCTTTTTTAATGATATACTGTGCACCTCTCCCTTTGTGTGCCGTGTCTCATATAAGAAAAACAAAATACAAAAGAATTTTCCATTTTGTGTATGTTATTTTCATGTTCTTATTGTGTGTTATTATTATCATCTTAACTCTTGTGGGTTGTGATGAGATCTGCCATTTATGCGTGTTTTAGTTTTTGTTTGATAGGGTATTAGGTATGCGTAGGGGTGCCTTCTCGCCATGCCCAGTGGCTGGGGGTATTGGTGCTCTGAAGCTACATAAACACCCTATACCCTTCGAAGTGGCAAGGGGTGTTAGGGGACAACAATAACTTTAACACAGCATTGATCGATCGATCATCGGTTTTGCTTATAGAATTGATGCAGACGGTAGAACAGTAAAGAAGAGTTTTCTCCCGGTCAGGCCTTCGTTGACGTACACCCCTCTGTTAGAGGGCACTGCTGACAGGACGAGATGGGATTTTATAGCAGTCCGTCCTCCAAAAGGTTTCTTATCATCAAGAAACTGTGGTACTAAATTGCTCTTATCCTAACCTACTATGAGGACCTAAAACAGTAACGGGAGTAAGTCAATTTCGCGAGCCGTTACCATTTTATAGTGCGGCGATTTTTGGCCTTAGGTAGAGTATACGTCAAAATGCGACGTTCTATTGGGAGGACGGGTTGTTCATACAGCGGCTAGTTAGTTTGAGACCAATTTTTCTTTGACCTTGACCAGTTTGATTTTTTTACCTGTTCTGAATGCAGCAATGATGCTATTGGTGTTGAGTTCGTAGCTTAGTTGGGCTCTTAGCGTGGCATGCACACTGTTACCACAGTTCTGACCTTCACTTTCCACAGGTCACACTCAGGACAACATAATAACACAGTAAACAAAGGTCTAGTAACTTTTGTTGGTCAATTTTATCCTGGGAGAAAAATTTTTGAGTGTTCATGTTACTGATGTACTCATTAATTTTGTTCTAATGCGCTTCCACTTGTTATAATTTTATTGTTTTGAATATAAATTCAAATATACTTTGATGACCAAACCGCACATCAGAAAAAACAGAATCGATTTCATTTCGATCCGTCCTGGACCATTATCGTTAAGTACATTTCTTTTTCTAACTTGTGTCTGCATTTTCTCAAAACTATNTTCTTGGAGTTGAGATTCTCGATCTGGCGTCGATCATTTTCTTAATTTCCGCCTGTCTGGAGGGGCAGTCTTGAGAAACGGCTGTGTGTTCACCGCTGCAGAGTAGACAGCGCTTGATGGTGGCTGTGCAGGCCCTGTGATGGTGTTCTCCAGCACAAATGCTGCATTTCTGCAGCGGGTTTGGACACTTCTGAGCATAGTGGGTGTATTCATAGCACCTGAAACACTGTCGTAGGCGGAAATAACGTTGCCTGGTGATCTGGTGGGGAGTGCAGGCCACTCCACAGCACCTGAGGCCGTTGTCCGCCGCGAGAATAGCTTCTGCTGGAGTCTTGAGGGTGACCTTGAGGGTTGGCCTCCCATTTTCATCCTGCTGAATGAGGTGGGCCGAGATGGCCGTGAGGGATCGATTTTGTGCGTTTATGCTCTTCACGATCTCTGTAGCTGGTCGTTCCGCGATGATGTCACTCACTCTGTGAATGAATATAGTCCTTACTGCCTGAAACTGGTGGGGAGGCAGGAGTGTTAAGCCCTTTGCCTCGAGCGCAGTGGTCGTCGTCGTGATGAATAAGGCTTCTAGTGCTGCTGCACTACTGAAGAGAATTTGGGGTCCATTGGCGTCCATAACGACGTCGATGGGTGCTACCCCGGAGGTCGATGACAGTATATCCATTATCTCGGACTTGCTGTATGTGGTGTCGGTTCCACGGAACCGCACCTTCACTCTGAACAGCATGCTGCTTGTTCAGGAGGCTCTAATCGTTGTTGCCAAATATTTACCCACCCGGCAGTGCTGGGTGCAGGAGAGCCTGAACTAGAGGGTTGCACTTTCTTTAAGAGGTCTCCCGTCTCTTACCGGTATAATGCTTAGAGCAAAGCACTGAATGGGTCCCCATTGGGGGGGGGGGATCTGGCCTGGAGTGGACGTCTGTGTAGCAGAGGCAGAAGCGTTGGGACGCACTGGGAACGACGTAGCAGTCGACTCCAAAGAAAATTGTTAACACGATGTTCGTTCAAAATATAAATTTTCTCAAATATAAGTTTATATTGTTATATATTAGCATACTGTTCATATTTAGGCATAGGTTAGGTTAGGTATTTAGATTCTGTAGGCGATTATTTGTAGTACGTGGGTGAAGCATTTACAGCAATGTGGTTCAAACAAAATTCGTCAGTTTTTTGTTCCGGAAGTGTTCGAACGTCATCAGTTGTGAGTCGTGTAAACCGTTTTTCATTCATAAACAGGGGGTTTGGCGGGTGGATGGAATCACTTTTGGGTCTTTGTTTGGAAGACGGACTGTCACAACTAATGATGCAGCCCGTCCTCCAAACAAAGATCCAAAAGTGATTCCATCCACCCGCCAAACCCCCTGTTTATGAATGAAAAACGGTTTACACACGACTCACAACTGATTTCGTTCGAACACTTCCGGAACAAGTGCTTCACTGACGAGTTTCGTTCGAACCACATCGCTATAAATGCTTCACACACGTACTACAAATACAAATAATCGCCAACAGAACCTAAACACCTAACCTAACCTAACCTCTTCCTATATATATGCACAATAGGCTAGTATATTATAATATTAATTTATATTTGAGAAAATTCCCGTTTTGAATGAACAGCATGTAAAACTTTATGAATGCGTCAGTGGGGTCAACCGCTGGATGAAATGGATTTAAGTTAGGGTTGGTAAATGCTAAGTTGAGGACGGGTTGGTAAATGCTACACCCACGTTCTACAAATAATCGCCTACAGAATCTAAATACCTAACATAACCTATGCCTAAATATGCTAATATATAACAATATTAATTTTATATTTGAGAAAATTTGTATTTTGAATGAACATCATGTTAACAAGTTTCTTTGGGGTCGACCGCTATATCGACCTAAACACCTAACCTAACCTAACCTATGCCTACATATTTACAAGATGCCAATATATTATAATATTAATACACATCTGAGAAAATTCCCATTTTGAATGAACAGCATGTAAAAATGCATGAATGCGTCTGTGGGGTCGACCGCTGGATGTAATGGACTTGTTCTGAGGACGGGTTGTTGTTTGAACAGCAACTCTGTAAATGATTCACCCACGTACGTCAAGTACAAATAATTGCCAACATAACCTAAACACTTAATCTAACCTAACATACGCCAATCTATACATAGAACTGGAATATATAGTAATATTAATTCATACATGAGAAAAATTTAACACACAGTACTCTAAAATAGTTGAATACATCTTGGGATGGTCTGCTGACGCTTTAACTAGCCTAGCCTGAGGAAGAGTCGCACAGCTTAGAAAAGCATGGCTAAAGGAAGGGTTGCCATATCACCACTGTCGCCAGCGAGACAGTTTATGTCGGTTTGGATATTATGCTTTTCACAAAAGCATAATTTCACTGAGGGTAGCCAAACATGGCGCACGACATACCTGCGTGACGAAGTGAGCATACTCCTCGGCGCGGGCCCACGACCCCAGCATCACGCTCAAGGGGCCCTCAACGTCGTAACCTACAAGAATACCGAAATCCTTCATTCCAATGCACTGTGCAACCGTTTTATAGCAATCATTGACGTCCATAGAAAACTCATTTCTTAAAAATCCTACGCATCTTTAATATTCAGCAATCTTAATTAATAATTTATGCAATGAGGATGCAAGTTTGTGCTCTTATAAATATAAAAATAATAAACTAAATAAATAAATAATAATAATAAAAAATAATAATAATAATAATAATAATAATAATAATAATAATAATAATAATAAATAATAATAATAATAATAATAAACAAAGAAATCACATTAACATGATGTATCAAAGACAATATCAGTAGGAGCCATGAGGAGGATTCAAACCTACTAGCCAGAGAGAAGGTGGGTCATTAGATGAAACCCAGATAGGCTTCAGTGGAAGCCTCAGGAACCCTAGAGGATTCAGTTGAATCCCAAGTTGCAAAGATTTTAACAATGTTGTGGGTGGGGGGTCTAGATTATGACTGGCTGTACCCAAAGCGAAGGTTCGAATCCTCCTCTTGCCTCGTACTGATTTTCCTATTGATACATCACGTTAATGTGATATCTTTGTGTATTTGAAGAAAAACATAGGAGGTAGAATCCCTAGACTACATGCCAGAGCGCGTAAGGGCGTTGTGTGAAAAGATTCAATTGAATCCCAGGTTGCAATGCTTTTGACCATGTCGTGGTGTTGTGGTCTAGAGTGTGCCTAGGAGTACGCAGTGCATAGGTTTGAATCCTCCTCATGGCTCCTACTGGTTTTCTTAATAATTATAATAATAATAATATTAATAATAATAATATTGCATTCATAATAAGTGCATACAAGAGTTCATAGGAACATAAAATGAAGCCATTACGCATAAAATTATAAAATGAAGCAATTACGCAAAGCGTTTTGTACAGAACTTAGATTAACTCTGAGAAAAATTATTAATAGGTATAATGGAGTAAACACTCATAGTTTCCCACCTTGTGTTACCCACCCATCCAATTCAGTAGTTAAGACATGCAACTTCATCAGTATATGATGACCACACCCCACATCAGAAGATGGAAAAACGAAAACGTTTGGGTCCGTCCTGGACCATTATCAAGTGTGAGGGTGTGAGAAGGAGGTGATGGAATGACTGGTGAAGATTAAGCCACCCAAGAGGAGGCACGGGCATGAGTAGCCCGTAAGGGAGGAGAAGAGGATGTTGTTGTTTTAGATTTAGCTACTCAGAACGAAATGTCCATGAATCACAGGCTATAGTGAGCCTGTTATTGAGTTCGATTATTTGCGATAACCTTGCTACTGTGATATTTGAGTCACAGGTTTAAATGGAGGTGGGGGGGGTTTTCTCCCGTTTCTTCTCCGCTTCTGTTTTAGCGCACTGGTTTTAGTCTTGTTTTAATAACATTATATTGGTGGTGGAATATAGATGCACAATGTTCACTAGTGTGTCCCATTCTTCAACTGCTTTTATAATCATTGTAGTTGCAGTGGATTTTGCATTTAATGCAGCGCTCTTGTTGGATGAATGTTGAGTTTGATGCGCAGGGTTTCAGTTGCTTCACATTCCAGTAAGTAGTGTAATCACGGCGCCTCAGCATCTGTTCTACAGATATAACATTCTTTAACTATTGGGTTTATCACCTCCCAGCAGTACTTGTAACCAAGTCTGAGTCTGTGTATGGCTACTGCAATGTCTCTAGATATATTTTTGCCAGGCTTGAAAGAGTAGTACCCATTGGCTTGTTCGTACCACATCGCAGTGGATCTTCCTCTGTGGCGACTTTTGATAGTTGTGAGTATTTTCTTCTTGATTTCCTCCTTATTCTGTGACAAACTTGGCGATATTTTAACCTGTACAACAGGTAGAGCAGTGGCAGTTTTTGCTAGTGAGTCTGCCTTGAGAGGAGAGATTGATGTTAGTAAAGTATTGGGTATGTTAGTAAAGTATTGGGTATGTTAGTAAAGTATTGGGTATGTTAGTAAAGTATTGGGTATGTTAGTAAAGTATTGAGTATGTTAGTAAAGTATTGGGTATGTTAGTAAAGTATTGGGTATGTTAGTAAAGTATTGGGTATGTTAGTAAAGTATTGGTATGTTAGTAAAGTATTGGGTATGTTAGTAAAGTATTGGGTATGTTAGTATAGTATTGGGTATGTTAGTAAAGTATTGGTATGTTAGTAAAGTATTGGTATGTTAGTAAAGTATTGGGTATGTTAGTAAAGTATTGAGTATGTTAGTAAAGTATTGGGTATGTTAGTAAAGTATTGGGTATGTTAGTAAAGTATTGGGTATGTTAGTAAAGTATTGGGTATGTTAGTAAAGTATTGGGTATGTTAGTAAAGTATTGGGTATGTTAGTAAAGTATTGGGTATGTTAGTAAGTATTGGGTATGTTAGTAAGTACTGGGTATGTTTATAGTATTGGGTATGTTAGTAAAGTATTGGGTATGTTAGTAAAGTATTGGGTATGTTAGTAAAGTATTGGGTATGTTAGTAAAGTATTGGGTATGTTAGTAAGTACTGGGTATGTTAGTAAAGTATTGGGTATGTTAGTAANTGTATATATGCGAACAAGCCTGAATGGTCCCTGAATGCTCCTGGGAGTATGGGTTCGAGTCACTTCTGGGGTGTGAGTTTTCATTCGCATATAGTCCTGGGGACCATTCAGGCTTGTTCGCATTTGTGTTCCTCGCGTGTTGCCCCAAAAAATGAGGTGATTTGATAAAATGCTATGCCCAAGATAACCATCCAGGTGCCGGCGGGGAAGTGGCTCATATAGCCCAGGCTATCACTTCCTTATGTCCGGTCGTGATGGTCAAGTGGTTTAAGGCATCCCTGTACATACCAGTTGTGTTGCTCCTGGGAGTATGGGTTCGAGTCACTTCTGGGGTGTGAGTTTTCATTCATATGTATATATATATATATATATATATATATATATATATATATATATATATATATATATATATATATATATATATATATATATATATACACATCGCCTGGAAAGAGATGTTGTTGTCTTACCTATATACTGAGTTCTTTGAGGCTTACAGTCCCCAAGTGGGCATTTGAAGGCATAGACGACATTGGTCTCTTTAAAGCGTTCTGCTTTGTGTCTGGAGAGTTTCTCATGAGTAGGTTGGCAGTTTTCTTGGTTTTATAGTAAATCGTCAATTGTATCTTCTGATTTTTGTCTGTAGGGATAACGTTTCTATTAACAATATCTTTCAGGACCTTTTCCTCCGTTTTATGAGCTGTGGAAAAGAAGTTCCTGTAAAATAGTCTAATAGGGGGTATAGGTGTTGTGTTAGTTGTCTCTTCAGAGGTTGCATGGCGTTTCACCTTCCTTCTTATGATGTCTTCAACGAAACGATTGGAGAAGCCGTTGTTGACTAAGACCTGCCTTATCCTACAGAGTTCTTCATCGACTTGCTTCCATCCTGAGCTGTGGCTGAGAGCACGGTTGACATAAGCGTTAACAACACTCCTCTTGTACCTGTCTGGGCAGTCACTGTTGGCATTGAGGCACATTCCTATGTTTGTTTCCTTAGTGTAGACTGCAGTGTGGAAACCTCCGCTCCTTTCCATGACTGTTACATCTAGAAAGGGTAGTTTCCCATCCTTCTCCATCTCGTAAGTGAAACGCAACACGGAATTCTGCTCAAATGCTTCCTTCAGCACTTGCAGATGTCTGACATCCGGTACTTGTGTAAAAATGTCGTCAACATACCTGCAGTATATGGCCGGTTTCAAGTTCATATCGACTAAGACCTTTTGCTCGATGGTACCCATGTAGAAGTTCGCAAACAGGACACCTAGGGAAGAACCCATGGCGACCCCATCTACTTGCTTATACAGGTGCCCATCCGGGATCAAGAATGGTGCCTCTTTAGTACAAGCTTGGAGTAGTTTCCTTGGGATGTTTTCTGGTATGTCAAGAGGAGTACAGGCCACCAAAGACACCTTACAAGCAGAACATATTGCGGAAGGAGGAAAGAATCGAGGCAACTACAGAAGCACCATACTGTCCCCACGAGCTCAAAGCGGCAGCTAAGAGCCTTCGTGAGAACAAGGAGATAGTCGTCAGGAGAGGTGACAAGTCTCCAATATACGTCATTCTTAAGAAAGACGAATATCTGGTGAAAATGAACCTCATTCTCTCTGACCAAACTAAATTCAAAAGGGTAACGAAGGACACTACAGCCGAATTGAAAGCAAAGGTCAACAATTGATCGAAACTGTGAATGCCAAGAAATCCGGACTCCACCTGCCAAAGATTATTGGGGAATATAAACCTGGATACGCGTATGAAAATGTCAAGGCAAAGTGGCCTGAAACCCACTTCGGCCAATCATCAGCCAGGTACCCACACCCACGTACAGACTGGCGGAGCGACTCAACGGCTTTCTGACTCCTCATGTCCCTTGCGCCTTCAGCCTGAAGTCTCCAAAGGAATTTGTTGACTTACTGTGGGGAACACGGGCCACAGGGATAAGAGCCTCGTTGGATGTAGAATCACTGTTTACCAACATACCTGTTGATGAAACAATCGGGATGATAGCGGACAGAGTGTATCGTGATCCGGCCTGTACTCCTCTTGATATACCAGAAAACATCCTAAGGAAACTACTCCAAGCTTGTACTGAAGAGGCACCCTTCTTGAGCCCAGATGGGCACATGTATAAGCAAGTAGATGGGGTCGCCATGGGTTCTTCCCTAGGTGTCCTGTTTGCGAACTTCTACATGGGTACCATCGAGCAAAAGGTCTTAGTCGACATGAACTTGAAACCGGCCATATACTGCAGGTATGTTGACGACATTTTTACACAGGTACCTGATGTCAGACATCTGCAGGAGCTGAAGGAGCATTTGAGCAGAATTCTGTGCTGCGTTTCACTTACGAGATGGAGAAGGATGGGAAGCTGCCCTTTCTAGATGAAACAGTCATGGAAAGGAGCAGAGGTTTCCACACTGCAGTCGACACTAAGGAAACAAACATAGGAATGTGCCTAAATGCCAACAGTGACTGCCCAAACAGGTACAAGAATAGTGTTGTTAACGCTTATGTCGACCGTGCTCTCAGCCACAGCTCAGGATGGAAGCTCAGGATGGAAGCAAGTCGATGAAGAACTCTGTAGGGTAAGGCAGGTCCTAGTCAACAACGGCTTCTCCGATGGTTTCGTTGAAGACATCATAAGAAGGAAGGTGAAACGCCATGCAACCTCTGAAGAGACAACTAACACAACACCTATACCCCCTATTAGACTATTTTACAGGAACTTCTTTTCCACGGCTAACAAAACGGAGGAAAAGGTCCTGAAAGATATTGTTAATAGAAACGCTATCCCTACAGACAAAAATCAGAAGATACAACTGACGATTTACTATAAAACTAAAAAAACGACCAGCCTACTCATGAGAAACTCTCCAGACACAAAGCAGAACGCTTTAAAAGAGACCAACGTCGTCTATGCCTTCAAATGCCCACTTGGGGACTATAAGCCTCAAAGAACTCAGTATATAGGCACGACAACAACATCTCTTTCCAGGCGATTAACGATGCATAAGCAACAGGGCTCCATTAAGGAACATATAATCTTTTCCCACAACCAGACCATCACCAGAGAAATCTTAGCAAACAACACAGAAATCATCAATAGATACAGTGATATCAGGCGGCTTGACATTTGCGAGGCACTACACATCAAGAAGTCAACACCAGCAATCAACAGCCAATTAATGCACAACTATATTCTACCCACTTCAAGACTCTGCTCCAGTATAGAAGCATCAAGAAATATGGGCCAATAGGCCCTCTGCAGTTACTTCCATTCTTACCTTCAATTTACCCAAATTAATACCCCAATATTTCGTGTTCTATCCTGTATTGAAAGTTTTGTTCACCTCATCCAAAACTGTTGTAACATATCACCTCACCCAAAATGTGGGTATAAAATAAAATGAAAGCTGTTTAAATCATAGCATAAGTAAGAACTCTGTTTAATGTTTGCAGGTTATAGTTGTGTGTGTGTAAACTAAAAGTCTTTGAAAATGTAATAAGTTATTACGAAACGCGTTCAAGTGTCGCGTCAGACTAGAAATAAAAATGAATTTTGGAGAATTGATTTTTCAATTACCGTCAACAGTGAAAAGAAACATAAGAAATATTGAGAAAATTTGTGTTAGAATTATTAAGCTTACTTTTTCAGTCATATTAATAATATATATATATATATATATATATATATATATATATATATATATATATATATATATATATGTATGTATGTATATGTCGTACCTAGTAGCCAGAACGCACTTCTCAGCCTACTATGCAAGGCCCGATTTGCCTAACAAGCCAAGTTTTCATGAATTACTTGTTTTTCGACTACCTAACCTACCTAACCTAACCTAACCTAACTTTTTCGGCTACCTAACCTAACCTAACCTATAAAGATAGGTTAGGTTAGGTAGGGTGGTTAGGTTCGGTCATATATCTACGTTAATTTTAACTCCAATAAAAAAAACTGACCTCATACATAATGAAATGGGTAGCTTTATCATTTCATAAGAAAAAAAAATAGAGAAAATATATTAATTCAGGAAAACTTGGCTTATTAGGCAAATTGGGCCTTGCATAGTAGGCTGAGAAGTGCGTTCTGGCTACTAGGTACGACATATATATATATATATATATATATATATATATATATATATATATATATATATATATATATATATATATATATACGTTACAGCTCAGCGGAGGGAGGTGGGGCAGCCACCTTCAGGGAGACCCAGAAAATCCACAAGTACAGAAACCTAGAACGTTGTTACAGGTTCGTGCCGATAGGCTCAGAGACTCTGGGCGCCTGGGGTAAATGTGCACTCAAGTTTTTAAAGGAGGTTGGTGAGGAACTCATTGGAAAACTAGAGACCCACGAGCAGCCAGTTTCCTATTCCAGCGCCTCAGTGTCGCAGTGCAGAGGGGAAATGCGTGCTGTATCCTGGGTACGCACCCAACCTCCGAGGAGCTGGACGAGGTCTTCGAACGCTGATTGTTTAATTGTTATATATTTGTGTGTGTGTGTGTGTGTGTGTTCTCTGTAAACTGTAGCATTGCAATAAAATAAAACAAAACATACAAAAAATAATAGGGGTGGTAGGAGAAGAAAAGAATTAAGTATTCAGTGAGAATCCACAAGATCTTCTCTGAATGCTCTTTGTTTTCTTCTTCGAGGATGTGGGTCCCTGCAATTGCACCAGAGGTGGTACCCCTAAAATATATATATATATATATATATTTATATATATATATATATATATATATATATATATATATATATATATATATATATATTATATATATATATATGTATGTATATATATATATATATATATATATATATATATATATATATATATATATATATATATATATATATATATATATATATAATATATATATATATATATATATATATTGGTGTCTACTAGGCCTATGAACACTTTGTGTGAACTCTTGCATTGCAGTTACTGCTTTGAACAATGTTAGTTTATGTGCTGTGAAATCCTATAAGCCTTTACGAATACGAAACTAATATGGCACAAATATAGTACCAGTTTTTGGCACATTAGAAAACTAAAAATGGCCGTGTACTGTATCACCAGGAAAAAGCGGGTTGGGCATAGCGCGCATACGAGCCAAAAGTGACGTTATTTTTAAGAGGACGGGTTGAGTACACAGTGACCAAAAGTGCACTATGACAATCTAAAGTGTTTCACGGTTCGTTAAATTGGCATTGTAAATAATGAAAATCAGGGTAACCCCTTAACATAACCTCTCCTAAGCCTAATAAATTTCATATTAGTCGCTGTATGCAAAGCAAACGGCGAAATTTCTGGGGGCAGAAGAAAACGTAATACCATATCTGTGACTAACCGTCCTTGGTTGCGTGCGCATCACGCTGGGGCATTTAAGCGCGTCCAGGGGACTCTGCCACTCTTGCTGGCCGTCTCCCGGACGTTACACTACAAATCAGTCCCGGCTGATGTGGTCCCAGCCGATGATCCAGCAGCTGGCGGTGTGCCAGCCGAGCATGCCCTGGGGGACAAGCACAGCTGCTGTTGTCCCGGCTGACGAGGTCCCAGCCGATGATCCAGCACGCCGATGGCACACCTGGTGGTGCCACAGCTGTGCACGATCCCGGGGGCCAAGCACTGCTGCTGTTGTTCCGGCTACTGTGGTACCAGCCGATGATCCAGCACCTGATGACACAGCTGGTGGCATTTCAGAGCTGAGCATGGCCCTGGCGGCCAAGCACAGCTGCTGTTTGTTCCGGCGGAGGTGGTCCCAGCCGACGCTCCAGCAGCTGAGGGCACAGCTGATGGTGTTCCAGCTATGAATGCCTCTGAGGGGCTAAGCACAGCTGATGTAGTTCCGGCTGATGTCCCAGCCGATGATCCAGCACGCCCATGGCACACCTGGTGGTGTCCCAGCTGTGCACGTCTCGGGGGGCCAAGCTCTGCTGCTGTTGTTCCGGCTGCTATGGTACCAGCCAATGTTCCAGCAACTGATGCCCCTGAGGGGCTAAGCACAGCTGATGTAGTTCCGGCTGATGTCCCAGCCGATGATCCAGCACGCCCATGGCACACCTGGTGGTGTCCCAGCTGTGCACGAACCTGGGGGCCAAGCTCTGCTGCTGTTGTTCCGGCTGCTGTGGTACCAGCCGATGTTACAGCACCTGATGCCACAGCTGGTGGCGTTTCCGAGCTGATCATGTCCCTGGGGGACAAGCTCAGCTGCTGTCGTTCCGGCTGACGTGGTCCCAGCCGACAATCCAGCGGCTGGTGGTGTTACAGCAGAGCATGCCCCTGTGGGCCAAGCACAGCTGCCGATGTTACGCCGGGGGTGGTACCAGCCAACGATTCAGCAGCTGAGGGCACAGCTGGTGGTTGTTCCAGCTATGATCGCCCATGGGGGCTATGGACAGCTGCTGTAGTTCCGGCTGATGTGGTACCAGCCGATGATCCAGCAGCTGATAGCACAGTGGGTGGCCAAGCTCAGCGACGGGAGTTCCGACTGATGTGGTCCCAGCCGATGATCCCGCAGCTAATGGCACAGTTGGCGGCGATCCAGCTGAGCATGCCTTTGGGCCCAAGCGCGGCTGCTGTAGTCCCGGCTGACCTGGCCACAACCGATGTTCCAGCAGCCACAGGCTCAGCTGGCAGTCTTCCAACAGAGGGTGCCCTAGTAATAAATTTAATTAACCAGTCATTACGGTTATTGTAAAAAAATTTTAATTTGTTAATTATTTAACCGTTAGGCTTATTCGTCATTATGATTTATAATTACTACTATAATTGCTTATATGCTGCCGGTCTCAGCAGCTGAAGGCCCAGCTGAGCACGCCCTTATATACATCCATTGTTTATGTGTATGTAAATTAATTACCGTATCTTATGCTCCGGAGGGCTCAGCTGGTGCTGTTGCAGCGAGCTTGTCAGCCTCCCTCTTTATTCACGTACGTTTGCTGTTCCTTGCATTTTGTCATTCTTTATTCATTTCTAATTCTTGTATTATATATGCCAGCTGGCGGTGAGTAGCTGAGCACGCCCCAGGGGAACGAGCCCAGCTGCTGAGGTCCCAGCCGATGCGTAGGCTCAGCTGGTGGCGTTGCAGCTGAGCATGCTCGGTCACCCAACTATTTATACACGACCGCCGTTTCTTTACACTTCGTCATTCTTTATATTCAAGCCCAGCTGCTGGGGTCCCACACGACGATCCAGGAGCCGTTGGCACAGCTGGTGGTGGTTCATCTGAGCATGCCCTTGGGGCTCTGCAGCTCCTGATGTCCTGGCCGAACACTTTCTTGCAGCTAGGTACAGCTGACGAGGCTGCAGATGGAGTGTCCTAAACGAGGATCTGCACGAGAGTAGGAAGAACGCAATTTCTAACCATTCTTAATATAATTCCATTACAGTTCTCATTCGTCTTGTTGGGCGTAAGTGTTTCTGCAGTGCACGCCACCGCACCTCACACCCCTCATACCTTGGCCTGTTGGCGTTCCTTGGTACCTCCCCGCTGCTTGGCGAGTCGGACTTCGCCACACTATATGCAGCCCTAGGCGCCCCCACAGTACTCCGGCTGCACTGTGCCCTAACTTTGACTTATAATTTATATTACTTAATATAAATTGTGTCTATAAAAACATGTATTATAATACTTTTTAATTTTTAAAAGTTTATTATATTTAAATCTATTCTATTTATTTATATATTACTTATTGTATATATTATTATTTATTAAATTTATTAATAATTTGTAATTTGTATAAAATATTATATGATTTAAAATATAATTTTCATTAATAACTGCCGTGCCGGTGCGTACTAGTTACTTGACGCTGGCATTTACTCCTCTTAGTTACGACGGAGGAGGCGTCCGTTTGTCCCAGGAGTTGCACTTATTGTATCTGGCAGTACCACGCTAGGCTTTTCAGTTACTCCCCACTCAGTTATGCTTGGGGCTTCACCCACTTCCACCATTCCTGCCTTTCGCAACAGGTGTCCGCATACAGTTGGCCCACACTCGCAGCCGCCAGTCAAATTATGGGGCGGATCCTATGTACTGGGCCTGCCTCTTTTTTGTTAACTCGGCCACCATCTCCTGCCCACCCTTACTGCTTTGATAATTCCAGATCCACGATCGAACGAGGATGAGGAAATCCTGTGATGATCAGAACACACGGCGTGGCCCGAAAGGTGAACACGGCTCTCATGCCCCCCGGAGAGGTATCCTGGGAGACGAACTACCCGCTTCCAAGCGACACTCCACTCAGCACCCGCGGGGCTCACCAGTGACAACAGCCGACACGGGGTCGACCCTGGGGAGTCGGCCTCGAAGGACAGCGTTCACATTCCCACACCCGCCCTGGGCCAGACATCAGGTCTGGTCTCTGTGAGGCGGGCTACTACGACGAAGAAAAACACGGGAACGACCAGTCATTCCCCGCGGCGACAAGCGCTTCCTACATGGAGTACAACCCCGGCGCTATGTACTCCACCCAGTCCACAGGCGGGGGCTTCCCGCCTCCCCGCTCCTCGGCTCGTCAAGATGGTACTCCGACGGCCCTCCAAGCGAGCTGCGTCTCCTCGCAGCATCTGCCCAGTAGGCCCGGAATGGTACCTTTTTCAGTCAGGATCATGTAAGACTGACTGTTTTTTAATGGCCCTCCGGGCATACGGGCACCTTACGGCCAAGGTACCGAGAAGGCATGTACCCACTTTTGCAGCCAGCTTCCGCTCGCCCTTCGGGGGTGGGGTTCCGCGCCGCTGGCCCTCACGGATTGGGGGTGCTCCGACGGAACCCCCAAAGTGATAAGCCAAGAATACCAAGAACTGGAATTACCGCAGTCTAATTACAGATTTCACGGCAATTGAATTACATTAGCATGATAACGGCTATCCATTATTTGCTGTATAATTTTTATGCCCATTCACTATTCATTATGAGGCAGTATTTATTTATCCATTTAGTCGTTATAATTAGCCTATGCTTCTCTTCATGCAGAACTTCTTTAATACATTTTATGATTATTTTATTTGTGATAAATTTCGTATTAATTACTTTGTAAGTAATTTATATAATAATTAATTTTGTAATTAATTTGTAATTATTATGTTAAGTAAATTAATTTATATAATTAATAATAAATTAAGCCCCCACGTGGTGCGTTTTCTTCCCAACCCACAAAAATAGTCGCTGTATGCAAAGCAAACGGCGAAATTTCTGGGGGCAGAAGAAAACGTAATACCATATCTGTGACTAACCGTCCTTGGTTGCGTGCGCATCACGCTGGGGCATTTAAGCGCGTCCAGGGGACTCGGCCACTCTTGCTGGCCGTCTCCCGGACGTTACACAAAAACGCCCACCCGCCTCCCAGGTTCCTCTGCTTCCCCTGGCCTTACAGGGGAAGGCGCTATTGCAGCTTGCTGAGGACACTTGTCCCAATTTGCAATGAATTTGTGTTACCTTTGGGGGGTGCTCCGACGGAACCCCAAAGTGATAAGCCAAGAATACCAAGAACTGGAATTACCGCAGTCTAATACAGATTTCACGGCAATTGAATTACATTAGCATGATAACGGCTATCCATTATTTGCTGTATAATTTTTTATGCCCAATTCACTATTCATTATGAGGCAGTATTTATTTATCCATTTAGTCGTTATAATTAGCCTATGCTTCTTCATGCAAGAACTTCTTTAATAATCATTTATGATTATTTTAATTTGTGATAAATTTCGTATTAATTACTTTGTAAGTAATTTATATAATAATTAATTTTTGTAATTAATTTGAATTATTATGTTAAGTAATTAATTTATATATATTAATAAAAATTAAGCCCCCACGTGGTGCGTTTTTCTTCCAACCCACAGAAAAAATCATATA
>WNGS01142304.1:11372098-11385210 GCA_020271785.1 Procambarus virginalis | reverse complement strand
CCATCTTCCATACGCCTAAACAGTCAGAGCAAGGTTAGTAATAAACTTGAACTAGTATTCGGGTAGGTTTATTTAGAATTAATTAGGTATAAAAAGTTTAGTTTGATATCGGGGTTTTGGCTGGTAAGTCAGGAACGGATTAATTCATTTCCCATTATTTCTTATGGGGAACTTAGCTTCAGAATACGAGTTTTCGGAATAAGAGCTGTCTCCAGGAACGAATTAAACTCTTAAACTGAGGTACCACTGTATATATATATATATATATATATATATATATATTATATATACATATATTGAAACAGTATTTCTGACATTATTTGACTCTCTGTCCTTTGAGCACTAAACCCTATACTTCCTTAGATAAACTCTGTAATAACAAAGATATGCTAATAATGCTTAAAGTTTTATTTATTATGGAAGGTAAAGAAGAATATAACATATTTCTTTACTACAATGTTGGGGCTAAGTGTAGAACTTGCCAAAAACATCATTTTACTAGTAAATAAACTCTTTTTATAAGAAAATAAGACGACCGGTAGATGGGAGCAGCGATATAACAAATATTAATGTGTATTGCAAAGGGATTCGCTAATACTGTAATATATAACATTTTATATGCTATCTGAAAGAGAGAGATATAAACGTTATTGTGACTACATTTCAAGGAATATAACTTTTTTCTAAGCAAAGTTAGCTATGCGTCTGTAGTCCAGACACTTCGAAGCTATCATAATCTCGCCGGTCTCCTGAAAATGTATGCGATTTGTAAATTCTTCAGCTGAGCCGGCAACGTGATTGGCTAAACGAAAAGATGAACAATGTTACCTTCTCTCTGCTGGCTAAACAAAAAACATTAGTGGCATATATTGAGGCATTTTCAACCAGTGAAAATTGCTAATAAACTGAACAAGAAAACCTCGTTAAATCTTGCGTAGGCGTCTCCTTACAGTTCCTAAGAACCTTCGTCACACAGCCACTTGAGAAGAAACACATGACAATGAATCTAGATCCGAGTGGTGAGTGACTACACTCAAGCCTCTTCCTTGCCCAATACCTATCTTCAGCAGCAATAACGATGGGGATGGTGCTGATCCTTTAAGGGAAACCATTAAATACAGACGAATGTTACAACGCTTAAACACTTTCCTATTGCTTTGAAATCCCTTAGGTTCGAGGGGCAAATATGTACTAATATTTGTGAAGGAGGTGGACGATAAACTAATTTGAGTAACTGCATGAAGAGCAGAGCGTAACAAGTTTCATGTCCCAACTCGTGAGCGTTGTGGTTCGGAGGACATGCTGGTTGCATTTGTTCACTCTGTTATTACCTTATACTTGTGATCCTCTTCGGTTAAATTCCAGTGTATGAGGTCGTCGTCGCCCTCCACATCGTCGTAGGAGTAGGTCCTGGTGGAGCAGTCGCAGCCAGCAATCGGGATACGACCTATGGTGTATCCAATCCCTTCAGGAGCAAAATAGGATCTGCGGAAATTTACCACGAGAATATTTTTGATGTTGATCGTACCAACAGAGAGCCATATTACATATATTTGATTGGTCCCATGGTTTTTGGTCATACCTCTCTAGGTATTGCTTCTATTTAATAACTACATAAAAAATATTACTTCAGATTCTAGGTATCGCTCCTATTTAATAACTACATAAAAAATATTACTTCAGATTCTAAAGGATAAAACTTGTAAATTTGTAAGGGCACTAGGCTAGTACCATCACATGTTTGTAATATTAGTGCGGGGCATTAGGCTAGTGCCATCACATGCTTGTAATATTAGTACGGGCACTAGGCTAGTGCCATCACATGCTTGTAATATTAGTGTGGGCACTAGGCTAGTACCATCACAAGCTTGTAATATTAGTGCGGGCACTAGGCTAGTATCATCACAAGCTTGTAATATTAGTGCGGGCACTAGGCTAGTATCATCACAAGCTTGTAATATTAGTGTGGGCACTAGGCTAGTGTCATCACAAGCTTGTAATATTAGTGCGGGCACTAGGCTAGTGTCATCACATGCTTGTAATATTAGTGCGGGCACTATTCTAGTACCATCACATGCTTACCGGAGGAAGTGTTCCTGGAGCTGGCTGGAGAGGGCCACAACATTGAGACCTGTGGAGTCGGTGAAGGCGCCGCCGAAGCCCAGTATGGTGTGGAAAACGTCCTCTCGGTTCACTGTTATCTCCTCCGCGTCTGCGGACGGAAGTTAAAATGTTGTTAAATAATGCATGGAGAAATTTTATGATTGAACAAGTTTAGGGTTCATAATGTTCAAGAATCTGAAAAATACATATTTGAAATGAAAACTATAATACAGGAAATATGTAAATAATTCGTTTATTCTTCGGTCTTTCTTACTTACTTACTTACTTACTTACTTACTTACTTACTTACTTACTTACTTACTTACTTACTTACTTACTTACTTACTTACTTACTTACTTACTTGCTTGCTTACTTTTGTATTCAATTTATTTATTTATTATATACAGAATGGTACAATTGATTGTGAGAGTATGTGACATTGGCATTCTTACATTCTTGCAAAGCCACTAACCTGTATAGCGTTTCAGGCAGGTCCTTAATGTAACTGATGAACTAACAGTAATTAAAAGGTAGAAAGAAGAAGAATTTGATTTCAACAAATAACTACAATTAAAAAGTTATTGTACTGATTTTACTGGTGACGTTGCATGTTTTATGTGCTAAAATTGGGTGAGTGGGTAGTACAAGATACAGTGTGAGTTTGAAGCACAAGGTAGGAAACTATGAGGATGCACTTAGGTGCTTTTTGTTTTACTTTTGAATAAAGCATAGGTTGGATAGTTTTTTATTTATTAGGGAGTGAGTTCCATGATCTTGCTCCTGTTATTTGCATGGAGTGTTTACACAGATTTAGTTTGACTCTGAGGATATCAAAGAGATATATATTTCTGGTGTGGTGCTTATAGGTTCTATTAACTCTATCAAGGAAGAGTTTCAGATCAGGATTAACATTTAGGAACAAGGTTTTGTATATGTAAATAACACAATAGAATGTATGTAGTGAGTGTATATTTAGCATGTTAAGAGACCTAAACAGAGGAGCTGTGTATTGTTTGAAGACAGAGTTTGTAATTATTCTGAAAGCAGATTTTTCAAGGGTGATGAAGGGCTGGAAATGATTTGCAGTGGCTGAACCTCATGCACAGATACCATATGTTAAATAGGGATAGATTAGTGAGTAGTATAGTAAAAGGGGAGCAGAGTGGGTAACATAATATCTGATTTTAGAGAGTATATCGACAGTTTGTAAAACTTTTTTTAGCTATGTGATGTATGTGGATGCTGAAGTTTAGTCTCTTCTCTATATATAGGCCAAGGAACTTTCTATGATTTTAATGCTAATGTTATCATTATCTATCTGAAGGTGAATTTGATTTGATTATATATTTCCAAATAAAATGCAGCAGGTCTTTTCTATATTTAGTGTGAGTTTGTTGTTTGACAACCCCCATGTGGAATGTTTTAATTCTATATTTACAATGTTATTTAGTGTGTGTGGGTTGGGGTCTGAAGAGATGATGGTAGTATCGTCAGCAAATAGTATAGGTTTAAGGACATTAGAGACATTTGGCAAATCATTGATGTATATAAGAAATAGGAGAAGTCCTAAGATGC
Organism: Procambarus virginalis; assembly: GCA_020271785.1. Lineage (NCBI taxonomy): Eukaryota > Metazoa > Arthropoda > Malacostraca > Decapoda > Cambaridae > Procambarus > Procambarus virginalis. The sequence continues at coordinate 11,381,531 of WNGS01142304.1, read as the reverse complement.
TGTCCTGCGGCACTCCTACTGATATGCTATGTCATTGATGGCTACATATTGATGTCTGTTATTGAGATATGATCGAATATAGTTCAAAGCAAGACCTCGGATTCCATAGTGATGAAGTTTAAGAGGTAGTTATGATTTACAATAATAAATGACATTCACAGGTCAATGAAGAGTCCAATTGGGAACTCATTTGTCAAGGGCTGTGTAGATTATATCAAGCAGACTAATTATGGAATCATTGGTGCTCTTTTGGGAACGGAAGCCAATACTGGCAGGGTCTTAATATTTTGAATTTTACAAGGCAGGAGAAGAACTGAATATGAATTATTTTTTCCAATGATTTTTTATTGTATTGGTATACTATATGATATTGGTCTGTAATTGTTTATGTCAGCTGTCTCACCTCCTTTATGAACTGAAGTTAATTTAGCTTTTTTAAGGATATCAGGAAAAGTATGACAATGAAGATTTGTTGAATAACAGAGCTATGAGTGGTTCAAGGGCGTTAATGGCACTTTTATATACTAAAGTTAGTATTTCACTAATGTTTCCAGTTTTGATTGTGAGTGAATTATGGATATACTGTAATGTCTGTCGGGCTGACTGGTAAATGGAGATGAGATAGAATAGGTGCGGGTGAGATATATAGTAACATGTGCCTGGGGTCTCTGGGCTTTTTTTTGCAAGGTTAGCACCTATTTATGAAAAAGAAGCTATTAAATTCAGTTGTTGTTTTCTAAGGCACTGGCAAGTGTGTAATCATCCGCTTGTTATGTGATTATTTTGTAGATCCTTGGATGTTAGAGATGGATTTCCATGTACTTTTCATATTTCCTTTTGCTTCTTTGAATCTATTCTCATAAAAGGAAGTTTAGTTCTTCTTATTATACTGGTAAGCATTGATGAGCATCTTTTGACTAGTTCTTTTGCAGCTAAGCCAATTCAGTGTTTTTTCATATTCGTGTTTCATGTTAATTGCTCTAAGTAAGCCACTTGTAAGCCAAGGGTTGTTTAATCTTTTGGCAGTTGCTTGCTTAGTAAGGAGAAGACAGTGTGTGTTGTAGAGACTTAGAGGTTTGGAGAGGAAATTCTCAGTGAATTTATATCCTGTGTATTACTGAATTCAGATTCCCAATTTATATTGTGAAGTGCATTCCTGAGATTACCTATTGCTGCTTTGCTGGGCAATCTGAAGGATAATTTCTTGGTCTCCGATTGTGTTATGCCCATGCTAGTTATGGGGAAGGTATGATAGTGGTCGGTTGTTCTGTCAATGATTATACCAGCGGCAAATGGGTATACCGCTGGTATAATCTAAACATAATATAAACATATAATATAAACATAACTGGTATGCAGTTATGTCAGTTCATATGTGGTCCAAGGTTGTAGCAGATGTTTGGGTGATTAGGGTTGGCTTGGTGATCATGCGGATTGCCATACAGGAGTTCGTGCTGTTAAGGAAGTTGTCGAATTGTAGGCTATTTTGTTGACAAAGCTCAATGTTGAAGAAGGTCACCTCCTAAGATGATGTGGTTTTTGTTGAGTTTGTTGTTTATGATTAGATACATCAGATTATCTGAGAATGCAGTTGTATTAGTACTGGGAAATCTATAAACATCCCCAGTAGTAATGAAGAATTGAAGAGATTTGATTGAGAATTAAGCAAAGGTATATTGACAGTAGTTGTCTCTGTTGCTAATGACTGTGGTGCAGGTGAAGTTATCTTCATAATAGATAGCTGCACCGCCTTCTTTTTTATCTGGTCTACAGTTTTGGCTGGCTTTATAACCGGCTAGTTATATAGCAGAGTATGGTCTTTACCTAGGCATGTTTCTGTTAAAATAATGAACGATAGTTTAGTCCTAGTGCTTCTAGTAACACAGTTATAATTATTGTATTTTTTTTATAAGAGGTCTTACATTTTCGTACAGCCACTATCACGCATAGCATGTCGGGCAGGTCCTTAATTCCATTTTTTCCCCTCGGAATACGATCCGCCAAAGCGTTTAACAACCAGGTACCCATTCTGCTGGGTGAACAGAGGCTACAGTTAAGGATTGGCACCCGATCAATCCTCCCCAGCCAGGATACGAACGCAGGCAAAAGCTCTCGCGAAGTGAGAGTGCTTTACCGCTACGCCATAGGAACTGCTAAAATCCAAATGTTTATTAAGTGATCTGACATTTTGGTTGAATACTAATAGCCTAATGTTATTTTGGATATTTTTTCATGTTTGGCTGTGTAGTAACTGCAGTAGTGATGATCAATGTGTTGGTTGTTGTAGACATGTATAATTAGCAGATTTAGTTCGGGGACAATGACAGTATGCATGCAGTGAGATGGGAGGAGACTGCTTAAGGATATTCAGATTAGAATATAGTATGAGGGAGGTGTGTGACAAAAGAGTGAAAATTGGATAATTGGCTACAATACTAAAACAAACAAAAATGTTGTTGGATACAAAGTACAGTACTTAATTTTACAAAATAATAATATGGTAATATAAATAAAGACAGAGAACTTATAATAAATATTGCTGAGTGAAGATATAACTCCTAGATTTATTAATTATATATGTAACAATCGTTATATATAAGTAAAATAAAGATCAGAACAAAGTGAAACTGATTGTTAGTTTAATTGTAATTATCTACAATAGATGATGAGATTCAAATTGGCCAGTTATTGGGATACAGGAGCTAGATACAATATATGGAAAGGAATTTCAGTAAAATACTAAATCTAGGAACAATAACAGTAAACACTTTAATTATAAAAATATAGTAATATTAAAAATGAAACTAAACTAAACTGATATCATATATTATTGAACAAATATATAATATGAATAAGTACAAAATAAAGATCATAATGCAGCGGGTTTATATATGCAATATAAATTTATCAAAAGAAAAATTTATAATATTTAAAAGAGTTAGCATTAGCGAAATTAAAATTACGACAATTAATTAACTTGGAACCAGAATACTAAATCTAGGAACAATTACAGTAAAAATTCAAATTATAAAAATAATCACAGTAATATTAAAATGGAACAGAACTTATATCTTAGATTACTGGGCAAATATATGTCTCCTGAGCTTATTACTTATATAAGTGAAAAATAGTTGAGTGTAAGTAAAAAATAAAGATCAGAGCAAATGATAATAGAGCTGAACAAGGATATGTAATTACTGACAAATGAATATGATGGAATAGACAAAATGTAATTTTTTTATATTTTAAAAAAGAATAAGAATAAATGGATTAAAATACAAAACAAATTGCTAACTAGGAACCAGATAATTAACTAAGAATTAAATAATTATAATATTGAATTATGACATTAATAAACTCTTATTAAATAGTAATAAAACGGTTTGAAAGATATGCAGTATGGACAGACAAAATGGGAGGTATAGCAGAGAATATTAAATAAAAAGTCAAATTGCTAATATTACTGGCCAGGTAAATTTAATGATGATTAATGACCAAATTTCAATTTGCATGGGCAAGACAAATCAAGATTTCAGAGATCAGACTTTCTTCCAAATTCTCTTGCGGTTAGTAAAGTTAAATTTGGTATGTAGTATGATTGTTGTGAAGGGAAGGGAATTATCAGGAGGAAGCACAAAGTCATTACGACTATATATAGCACTTGGAAGGGTTCAGCATAAGGATTGGGATTGGACAGGAAGAGAAGGAATGGTACCCAACAACTTGAACGGTTGGGTATTGAACGCTGACCTGCAAGACACGAGACCGTCGCTTTAGCGTCCAGCCCAAGACGGTAGTTTATTGTTATGGCAGTTTTGATCAATTAACAATTGTAGCAGTAGACAAAAACCCTTTTATAATCCCTTAAGGGATGGTTCTTTCAGCCTTTGGAGCCTCTTCCTTCTCTCATACATGGACTACTTACCGAGGTCATCCTCGCTGGAGACAGGGAAGGTCTCCACGTTGAACCTGAGGCCGTCCCTGCTGGAGGTGACGACGGTGAAGCTGCCTTCTTCAGGGAAGTTGATGATGCCCGGCTGGTCGCAGTAGGTCGCGTTGCAGACACACACCACACTGTCGTATCCGAACTGGCGCGGGTTGCACTCTGAAATAATGATCATAATAATAATAATAATAATAATAATAATAATAATAATAATAATAATAATAATAATAATAATAATAATAATAATAATAATAATAATAATTATAATAATAATAATAATAATACATAGATAAATCACACTAACGTGATGTATCAATGAGAAAATCCGTAGGAGCTGTGATGGGGGTTTAGATTAATGATGAGGGAGTGGTGGTGACACTGGAGCGTCTTAGACTGGTGATGAGGGAGTGATGGTGATGCAGGAGCATCATAGACTGGTGACGCAGGAGCATCTTAGACTGGTGATGAGGGAGTGATGGTGACGCAGGAGCATCTTAGACTGGTGATGAGGGAGTGGTGGTGACGCAGGAGCATTTTAGACTGGTGATGAGGGAGTGGTGGTGACGCAGGAGCATCTTAGACTGGTGATGAGGGAGTGGTGGTGACACTGGAGCGTCTTAGACTGGTGATGAGGGAGTGGTGGTGACACTGGAGCGTCTTAGACTGGTGATGAGGGAGTGGTGGTGACACTGGAGCGTCTTAGACTGGTGATGAGGGAGTGGTGGTGACACTGGAGCGTCTTAGACTGGTGATGAGGGAGTGGTGGTGACACTGGAGCGTCTTAGACTGGTGATGAGGGAGTGGTGGTGACACTGGAGCGTCTTAGACTGGTGATGAGGGAGTGGTGGTGACGCAGGAGCGTCTTAGACTGGTGATGAGGGAGTGGTGGTGACACTGGAGCGTCTTAGACTGGTGATGAGGGAGTGGTGGTGACACTGGAGCGTCTTAGACTGGTGATGAGGGAGTGGTGGTGACACTGGAACGTCTTAGACTGGTGATGAGGGAGTGGTGGTGACACTGGAGCGTCTTAGACTGGTGATGAGGGAGTTGTGGTGACACTGGAGCGTCTTAGACTGGTGATGAGGGAGTGGTGGTGACACTGGAGCGTCTTAGACTGGTGATGAGGGAGTGGTGGTGACACTGGAACGTCTTAGACTGGTGATGAGGGAGTGGTGGTGACACTGGAGCGTCTTAGACTGGTGATGAGGGAGTTGTGGTGACACTGGAGCGTCTTAGACTGGTGATGAGGGAGTGGTGGTGACACTGGAGCGTCTTAGACTGGTGATGAGGGAGTGGTGGTGACACTGGAGCGTCTTAGACTGGTGATGAGGGAGTGGTGGTGACACTGGAGCGTCTTAGACTGGTCATCGTTACCTTGAGCCGCGACACAACACAGGAGCCCCAACACAACTGCTAAGGTCTTCATGATTGGTTGTGTGGCTCTGTTCCCTGATGCTGTGCCACCCTTGTGTGTACCGCACTCCTGCTGTACCGCACCCCTGCTGTACCACACTTCTGCTGTACCACACTTCTGCTGTACCGCACTTGCTGTACCACACACTCCTGCTGTACCGCACCCCTGCTGTACCGCCCTTGCTGTTCCACACTCCTGCTGTACCGCACTTGCTGTACCACACTCCTGCTATGCAGCACTTATACTCCTGCCGTGCTGGTGTCGTGCGGTACAGTGGCGCTGGACTCGGCAGTCTCACACACTAAATATGGCCGTCACGGGCGCCAGCCTCAGCCCCGTCGTATAATCTTCCCACACTCTCCACGTCTGTTATGAAGGTCTGCTCTGCACGTCTGCTCAAAGTTCTGCTTCCCGGACCAGTATTATTTAAAAGATCACACCTATATTCCAAGAACACTTATTAGTCGATAAAATCCACAATATTAAATATTATACCTTCAAGAGCAACTTTTATTTGTTTACAAAATAAACAAAACAAAAATGTCAACTTTCATTATATTCGTGATATTGTTTCAGATACAAATTTATATTACTATAAGGCTGTCAAAATGACATTTTTTTTGTTAAGGAATAAGCAATATATTTTGCTTCGAGATAATCCCTGCTTCTCGGTGTATATGAATGATGCGTACTCAGTCCTAGGCTATTATCAGAACCAGTGTGCTTGCTCGTTGGTCGGAAAGGTTGGCAAGTTATAGACTCTCAATAAAACTAAAAACGAATGAAAGTAATTTGGTACCTCTCAGACAGGCACAACCTCCCGGTCCATCTATCCCGAACCGTCTAAGACTCTAAGTCAGGGGTCTCCAAACTATGGCCCGCGGGCCACATCCGGCCCGCCACATAATTTCATCCGGCCCGCCAAACAAATCCCTGTGTGGTGGCCTTGAAAAAATAATTATCGTATGAATGGCATCGCAGAATTATTCAAAGCTGGGGCTGCTGACTGGTGGCGCTCAGCCCGAGTCAGTTTTCCTCTCTCTCGATAGTGTGATGCACAAATACTAGTACTGGTAGGTATGTGTTGTGCATTACAACCAATCAGTTGTGTATAACTGTATATTGTGGGGATGGAGGGCGAGTGGGGCTTCGCTGCTTCTGTTTCAGGGAGCACAAACACTGTACAGGGTACAGGGAGCACAAACACATTTTCATTTTATTCCTTCGGCCCGCATAAATATGGGAAATATATAATGTGGCCCTTACATTGAAAAGTTTGGAGACCCCTGCTCTAAGTGGTTGGCCACCATTTCTTCCCCCATCCCATCCCAAATCCTCATCCAGATCCCTTCCGAGTGCTATATAGTAGAAATGGATTGGTACTTTCTCCTGATATTTCACTCCCTCCCGATTCATCTTCAACGGTTTTACATGGTATATATATATATATATATATATATATATATATATATATATATATATATATATATATATATATATATATATATATATATATATATATATATATATATATATATATATATATATATATATATATATATATATATATATATATATATATATATATAATATATATATATATATATATATATATATATATATATATATATATATATATATATATATATATATATATATATATATATGCCCAACTCGCCTAAACACGCGAGAGTAGTTATTCAACTATAGAACACTTTCCCACCAGGAGACTCGAACCCTAGCCAGCACAGAAGCCTTCCAGCCACCAGCATGACAGGTAACGCGTTAACCCACTACACCACACTCAGACCCTTAAAAGAAATGGTAATTTTGGGGCATTTCAACACTCCAAAGATCACCACTTCCCAAGAGCACCAGAGCTAGTGAGGGGTCAAATTTACGTTTTTTCATCAAGTCCCTGTTGAATATGGGAATACACTGTGTCTATGCTTCATGTCCAACTCGCCTAAACACGCGAGAGTAGTTATTCAACTATAGAACACTTTCCCACCAGGAGACTCGAACCCTAGCCAGCGCAGAAGCCTTCCAGCCACCAGCATGACAGGTAACGCGTTAACCCACTACACCACACTCAGACCCTTAAAAGAAATGGTAATTTTGGGGCATTTCAACACTCCAAAGACTACCACCTCCCAAGAGCACCAGAGCTAGTGAGGGGTCAAATTACGTTTTTTCATCAAGTCCCTGTTGAATATGGGAATACACTGTGTCTATGCTTCATGCCCAACTCAACTCGTTTAGGCGAGTTGGGCATGAAGCATAGACACTCCTGTCTATGTTTGATGAAAAAACGTAAATTTGACCCTCACTAGCTCTGGTGCTCTTGGGAAGTGGTGATCTTTGGAGTGTTGAAATGCCCCAAAATTACCATTTCTTTTAAGGGTCTGAGTGTGGTGTAGTGGGTTAACGCGTTACCTGTCATGCTGGTGGCTGGAAGGCTTCTGTGCTGGCTAGGGTTCGAGTCTCTGGTGGGAAAGTGTTCTATAGTTGGATATATATATATATATATATATAATATATATATATATATATATATATATATATATATATATATATATATATATATATATATATATATATATATATATATATATATATATATAATATATATATATATATATATATTGTGACGATAATCTCTTATCAGAGATTTAGCCTGCCATCTCCTTATTCATCACGTCCTCAACAATATGCAAGATACGTTTTGTAGTGGCTAAACGTATATATCAAGACAGCCACACGCACCTCAACTCCCTCCTCCCCCTCTCCAGCACCTGCTGCACACCTGGTCGACGCGCCGAACCTTCAACTGCCTAACTAGCGACTTGCGGCCGTCCAGCGTTCTCATTGCCGCCAACCAACACACCACTCCCGTTCCTCGCCAATCACAATCATCGCCAGTTATTGTTGGAGTCCCTTGCATTTCTGCCAGCCAGAATATATCTCGTGCTCCTGCTATGAACACCTGAATTTGACCCACCTCGTGTGATCAAATAAGAGGTTCTTAGCTAGCGCATATATTCCCAGCACCATTTTTTTTTTGTTAACGTAACCAGTTCCCCCCCTTTTCACTTTGTTATAATTTTATATATTTTTCTTTACATTATATTATATATATGCCAAGGAATCGTCTTTATTTTATTTTGTGTTTTCTATATTAAAGTAAAGTATTTTGTTATATTTTGTGTTTTCGTGTTTCTTGCCTTACCACAGATTATCAGACAAGCAGTCACTCTTTTTTTTTCTTTTTTTATTTAAATTTAGTATATGTGGCCCAGCACTGACACCTGCTAGTTGGAAGACTGCCGACCACCCTTTTCAACACGTTTCCGTCACATATAAATGGGGGCCTGTCCACGGAGCTTCACTCAGGTATTGGTAATTGTGGTAAGCATACTTGGCTTTCATTTCCCTTGCTTCATTATTTACATTAATTATTTTATATTTATATGGTGCTGTGTATTTGTGCATTACGGGAATAGCATATGGTGAGAGTGAGACAACTTTGGATTACGTGGTGACTGTAGGCCGCAGTCATACTCTTAATTGGTCGTCTCCCCCTTCCGTGTTATTATCCGTGTTTAACATCTTTTGTCCCCAGATATTTCTCACTTTTTGACAGATCACATAGGTACCCTGGTACTGTGGTCTGTCTCCGGGTCAATAGCACTTAAGTCCTGCAATCCGACTCTAGGAGGAAAAAGAGGGCTTTAGATCCTCTAGCACGAACTATTTACCTTGCATGATTACTTGCTACTGCCTTTTCTTGATAACTTATAATGACTTGGGGTGGGATCAGTGAAGAAGAAGAGGCATAAAGAGCTATATTATTAAGTGATTTAAATAAGCACTCAGTTACTGGCACAGTGAGGCCATAATAATTGGCACAAAACAATATTACTGACGAAATTTTAGAAAATTGTTATGACCAGGGTGGTCTTGGGTAGTGGAACATGATATATTGTAACCAGATAAAGTGTACATATTAAATCTGGGAGCAGTTGGACCTCCAATGCTGCTAGATGCCTGACTGATTAATACCATGTAAGCTC
>WNGS01142304.1:11352159-11368492 GCA_020271785.1 Procambarus virginalis | reverse complement strand
ATTGCCGAATTGGACCTACTCGCCGTAGTCTTCGTCACCAGTTGACACTTCAACCCCTACTCGTCGGTCAGAATTGATGGTACTTCGCCTAAGGTAGGAATTGCGCGTTCTTTCTTTGAGCACAAAGTTCGGCTAATTCTGTACATATCCATATTCAATTCAGTGGGTACATTGCTTATTTTCTATAGTGACTGTGCAAGGTATGACTACATTTCTTGGACTGCCTCATTTATTTTATGCGCCATTTAGTGTTTTCACTTGTATTTTAACACTCGTTTTCACTACTTAGTAGGGATTTTCTTGCCTTAGATTCTCCCACAGTGAGCTTACCAGGTACCAATGATTTGCCTGCGACCCTATTCATTACCATCTGAATTACACTTTAATTATTAAATAATTCCCCCAGGTTAGGTATCCGTTGCCACATTTCCTGTTTCTGACATTCACCATATTCACACTGTTATTCGTGTCTCCTATATTTTTGCTATATTTTCACAATGTTCCGTGCCTACAAGCATTCAAAACATACCAGAAGTGAAATAGGGACCTTACGTCACGCTAAGAGGGTCAATTTGTTAACTTCTCTGCACATGAGTATCCTTAGAAGTTCCCAATGGAGGCCAACAAATTTGCCTTAATAATATGATACTGGATCGCCTTGTGGATGAAGGTATTATAGATTCTTCCTACGTATGAACAATACATATTTCAGATAAGGAGACTTGAGTGCCATAGAAGCTCAATTGGACTTGCCAAGATTCGGAGCGAGTGCAACAAAAGGAAGCAGCTGCAATCAGAGAACGTTGAAGCTGCCCTCAGAAAGGAGGGTACAAGAACGCTGAAGCTTGCCCTCAGAAGGAAGAACAAGAGCGTGAAGTAGCCCTCAGAAGGGAAAGAACAAGAAAGAGAAATCCGCCTCAAGGAAAGGGAGGCCGCACTGAAGAAGAAGAAAGTGAACTGTGAGTTTGCCTTATACCAACAGCGACTCGAGATGCAAGTGACCACGACAAACACGAAGAATGCAGACAGGACAGAGCAATGCTAGAATTGTCGTACTCGAGAACTCACGAGGGACGCTGCACACACAAGCTCAACTCCAACAAGCGGCACGCTAGTCTTCCTCCCAGTTTCGATAGTCTCCACATGCCAGTAAGTGAATGCACCCGTTAATCGAAAAACAGAGACGGGTGATGTTGTATTTTGCACTACTTTTGAGACCCTTGCTGATTCAACTTAATTGGGCCACTGGAACGCCAATGGGCTACACCTTCTCAGGAGTACACTTAACACGTGTATGAGCAGCAGTCTACACTCACAGGCATTTGGCTTCGCCACAACATGACCACCACGTCCTGAAACAAGCTGTGTGGACGCGCTACCTTCTCGTCACCGAAAGCTACTATCCAGCACGGAACACAGAAACGTTTGTGAACGTTTTTAAATGGTTCCACAAAGGTAATACTCTAAACATTTTGACATAAATACGTATTTCTGACGTTCTTAAAACCACTCGATATACCTAAAAAACATGTATTTGAGACACGGTTTTTTAGTGATTTATGTAAAATTGTATAAAATAATAGTAAATTGCTATGGGATCTAAATGTTTTCATGACTTTAATATAAAAATAAACATTTTCAATCAACATTTCTTTTTTTTGTTTCCTCTATCTAAACCACCTATCCATTTTACGTTCTTATAACATAAATATCACATCTGGCTAGTTGTAAGAGATGTTAGTGAGTATAATTAGTTAATAGACAGCCAGAAGGTTACATCATATTGGTGAGTACAATGTAAGAGATTGGTGGAAGATAAATGATTGTCAGAAAAGATCAGTTACAGTAAGATAATTTGGACTCCTCTGGGGCAACGTGAGATTGAGATTCAATATGCTGATGGACAGGGTTAGTGTAGAACATAGTTTTTTGACAGTTGGTATTTAACTCGGATAAATCCTGGTTTCTCTTTAGTACTGGCCACTGTACGAACCTTACCTCCTGTGGAGGTTAGTTTCAAATATAAATGTTGGTGCACACAGTGGACAAGTTTTATTGGAAATAAATCTACAGCTGATAATGGGAGGGCGCCAGTCACCAGTAATACTCCGCCAAGCAAAGTAGTATCTTCTCAGATGGAGATGTTAGGAATAATGTGAACGGAATAGCCAACTATGTGAGGGAAAATGGACTCGATCAAAAAGCATGCATGGGAAATATGGTAAATAAAATCAATAAAGGATTTGGTTGGAAATGTAAGGAATAGAGTATTAAGGGGCGATGACGCAAGAGCAGTGGACGCCATCTTTGACTTGAGGGGAGGTGGAACGTTGACGACCAGACCTTGCTTACTGAGGGTTTTTCTCTGGCTGTACTGTCAGATAGGCCATCATTTCATGTTATCAGGGCTGCAAGTCAGGATAGGGTACTCAGGCATCTTGGTGATGTTTTATAAGAGAGGTCCAGGTTTCCTAGTGGTTTATATATATATGTGTCACCGGTGGGTAGGTGTGGTGGCTGTGTGCTCGGTTCCAGGGTTGGGACTGTGAGCCATAGGGTAGCCAGAGCCCGCTTGGGAGTTTATTAACTAAGTTATCAACTATAGCATGACCTTGAGTTGTAAGGAGTACAAATTATGTCATATAATATCGTGTGTCTTATTATATAAATTGTGTCTTTTGTACTAGGTTGTTTCCTTAATCCCTGGTTTCCCTCGGCTCTCAAGTAAGATCATCTATTCCCCTAGACAACACTTAAAAGTTCACCACCACCACCACTCAATTCGTGACAGCCACCTTTCCCGTTTATTATATGTATTTTGTTGTGCAGATTTAGTCATTCTCCACTTTCGATGTGCTTTGTGAAAGTAAGGCCGAGATGAATTTCTGTGAACTGGGGGATAAGGGACATTCCAAATGGACCCCTTCAGAAGTTTAGGCCTGCCTGGAGTATTTTCCTTGTGAGCCTATATTTCTGTCCAAGGGGAATATTGAGCATAACATAAATGTCAAAAAGGAGTGCAAGGGGTTTTGTCATCGGGGAGGGAAAGTTTTCTGATGCAATACAAATTAACTGTACAGGTAATCCTTTGTGTCCAGTGTGGTGATTAAATGATATCCATAAACAGAGTAATTGTGGGAGTAATTCCTTGGGGGGCCAGGCCAGGACCCACACCACCGTGGTGGCTTGCTACATTGTGTGTGTATAGTTAGTATCACTGCCCAGGAGCACAGCAGAGTGATAAGTTAAACTGGATTAAACCACAACAAATATCACCGCCCTGTGACAATGATACAGATAGATTTATTAATAAATACGCTTAAGAGATACTTACATCAGTAAGGCCACCGAGCGGTTCATTCTGGGGAGTGAGGCCCACATCTTGACTCCCGCAGCCTCATACGCATCAAAACCTGACATTAAACAACTGTCATGAGTAGTCGAGTAATTCAAAATGGAATTATATTGTTTTTTCTTAGCAAATGTCTTAAGAAAAGTGCTATTGAGGGAAAAATTACTTATACTGTACTTTTGTATCATAAAACCTGAACAAATTTCTATATAATATATATATATATATATATATATATATATATTATATATATATATTATATTATATAGAAAATATATATATATATATATATATAGAATATATATATATATATATATATATATATATATATATATATATATATTATATATATATATATATAGATATATATGCAATTGACGATCACTAAACACTGATCATTTGTATGCGGAAAAACCACAAAGAATTGGAGAAGGAGAAGAGATCATCTCTATTCTATAATTCTTTGTGGTTTTTCCGCATATATATATATATATATATATACATATATATATATATATATTAATATATATATATATATATAATTATATATATATATATATATATATATAATATATATATTATATATATATATATATATATATATATATATAAGATTTCCTGGTTGCAATTCTTATTACCATGTCCTAGCTCAGCCGATTAAGGCAGCGTCTGGGATGCTCTCGGACGTAGGTTCAAATCCTCGTCACGGCCCTTGTGGATTTGTTCATTGATGCATCACGCTATTGTGATTTCTGTGTGTAATGAAGTAGAGGTGAAGAGGTAGAACAGCCTATTGACATAGCTCGAGTGCATGGGGGAATTGCGTAAAAACCATGGTTTGTGTCTCGGAGAGACTGCAGGATCCGTTGGTAAATCAAGATGGTTTCCCGGTTGCAATTCTTATTATTATGTCGTAGCTCAGTCGATTAAGGCAACGTCTGGGATGCTCTCGGACGTAGGTTCGAATCCTCGTCATGGCAATTGTGGATTTGTTTACTTCACGCTACAAACCAATGGAGAAACGGCAACATCGACGAAGACCTCCATACTCGTATCGACTAACACCTTGACATCCCTACAGATCGACATCACCACAGCACCGAAACCAGGATCATCAAGAAATTGACAACATTATTTGGAGGACCTATGGCGATTCCACGACCCAGAGATGGCTTCTTAAACCTTGCTGGAATCAACCTCACTGAGGACCAAATCACTCTCTTAAATCTGGGTATAAACTGTCATGTTATGTCCAGACCAAGTAAGATGGCTCGAAAAGTGGAGTTGGAGATCCTACTGGACGACATATTCGACCTCGAGACACAAAAGAAAGTTACCACTAAAGACACCTTGCAAGCAGAACTTATTGCAGAAGGAGGAAAGATTCGAGGTAACTACAGAAGTACCATACTGTCCCCCGAGTTCAAAGAAGCAGCTAAGAGCCTTCGCGAAAACAAGGAGGAAGTCGTCAGGAGAGGTGACAAGTCGCCAAAATACGTTATTCTTAAAAAAGACGAATATCTGACAAAAATGAACCTCATACTCTCTGACCAAACTATATTCCAAAGGGTAACGAAGGACACTACAGGTGAATTGAAAACGAAGGTAAACAGATTGATCGAAACTGTGAATGCCAAGAAATCCGGACTCCACCTGCCAAAGGTTATTGGGGAATACAAACCTGGGTATGCGTATGGAAATGTCAGGATCCACAAGCCTCGAAACCCACTTCGGCCAATCATCAGCCACATACAGACTGGCTAAGCAACTAAACAGCTTACTGACTCCTTATGTACATTGTGCTTTCAGCCTGAAGTCTCCAAAAGAATTTGTTGACTTACTGCGGGGAGTACGAGTCACGGGGATAAGAGCCTCGTTGGATGTTGAGTCACTGTTTGCCAACGTACCTGTGGATGAAACAATCGGGATGATAGCAGACAGAGTGTATCATGATCCGGCTTGCACTCCTTTCGACATACCAGAAAACATACTACGGAAACTACTCCAAGCCTGCACTAAAGAAGCACCCTTCTTGAGCCCAGATGGGCAAATGTATAAGCAAGTAGATGGAGTCGCCTTGGGTTCTCCCATAGCTGTCCTGTTTCCGAACTTCTACATGGGTACCATCAAACAGAGGGTCTTAGTTGATATGGACTTGAAACCTGCCATATACTGCAGGTATGTTGACGACATTTTTACACAGGTACCTGATGCCAGATGTCAGCAGCAGCTGAAGGAGGCTTTTGAGCGGAATTATGTGTTGAATTTCACTTACGAGATGGAGAATGACGGGAAGCTGCCCTTTCTAGTTGTAACAGTCACGGAAAGGAGCGGAGGCTTCCACACTGCAGTCTACACTAAGGAAACAAACATTGGAATGTGCCTCAATGCCAATAGTGACTGCCCAGATAGGTACAAGAGGAGTGTCGTCAACGCTTACGTCGACCAGGCTCTCAGTCACAGCTCAGGATGGAAGCAAGTCGATGAAGAACTCTGAAGGGTAAGTCAGGTCCTAGTCAACAATGGCTTCTCTAACGGTTTTGTTGAGGACATCATAAAAAGAACGGTGAAATGCCATGCAACCTCTGAAGAGTCAACAACACAAAGTTTGTACCCCCTATTAGACTATTTTACAGGAACTTCTTTTCGACGGCTCATAAAACAGAGGAAAGGGTCCTGAAAGATATTGTTGATAAGAACGTTATCCCAACAGACAAAAATCAGAAAATGCAATTGACAATTTATTATAAAACCAAAAAAAACGGCCACCCTACTCATGAAAAACTCCCCAGACATTAAACAGAATGCCTTGAAGGAAACCAACGTCGTCTATGCCTTCAAATGACCACTCTAGGACTGTAATCCCCAAAGAACTCAGTATATAGGCAAGACAACAACGTCTCTTTCCAGGCAATTAACAATGCATAAACAATAAGGCTGCATCAAGGAACATATAATCTCTTCTCACAACCAGACCATCACCAGAGAAATCTTAACAATCAACACAGAAATCATCGATAGATACAGCAATAGCAGGAGGCTAGCAGGCATTCAGGTTCCTCCCAAAAGGGAGGGAGACACAAGTACCCATATGAGTGGTGAGTGCGAGGGACAGCTAACCACCCCTGCTGCCACCACCCGAGTCCACCCTCCCTCGACACGCCGATGTCTCAGCCCACTCGGGGGATGGAGGGGACTCCCCCAACTAACCAGGAACCCCTCAGCCAAGAACATGGTTCTGGGAACAATGCACCCAGAGGCGCACGCAGAGGACCCAGACCCAGAGGAACGTGTCGGGTTTGTGAAGAACCTCACAGCCTTAGAGACGATGGAACCCTATACAGACACAACGACTGTGCGGGTGCAGGGATGGCACCTGTAGAGAGAGAAGGCCCACAGGTTCCCCCCGGCACCCCCACACATTCCAGCAAACTTCATGTCATCAGATGACCTACTGGGGGCCATCAAAGCATCCACCACCAGAACTCTTCCCCACATTCCTAAAGCAGCGCGTCCATTTGCAGCAGGGAAATATACAGACCTTCTAAGGAAAGTGAATGAACGGTCTGCAAATCTTAATGCCGTGGCCACGATCAAAGCATGGCATAATTTGCTCCTGTTTGGCAATATTTGCTTAGGCGTACCTGCAAGAGGAGGCAAGTCACTAGCCTCATCAGTCACTAGGGCAATAAATAATTTCCCCAGAGCTGACAACTTGATCCCCATCCCTCCTCAACGCAAAAACCGTCGTGGAAGACCCAAGAGTTCCAATGATAATTTTAAGCTTGGAACACAAGTGACCAAAAAAATTGAAGAGGGCAACACAGTACGGGCAATTAGGTTACTTACCAGTGAAGAAACAATCGCTCCTAGAAATACTGCAACTGCCGACTCACTGAGAGAGAAGCACCCTCCCAGAGTACCATGGGAACCCACTGCTCGGGACACAAATGCCCCAGACATGGGACCTCTATTCCTCCAAGCATCAGCGGTATACAAAGCCATCATGTCATTCCCACCAGGCTCAGCAGGGGGGATACACTGGAGTAAGACCTCAGCATCTCAAGGAGATGACAAACCCAGTTCTAGGCGAAGTGGTCAAGACACTACTGTCAGAGATCACGAAGTTTGTTAACGACTGCCTCTCTGGGCTGATCTCAGATACAATTAAACCCTTCTTCTTCGGAGCATCCCTTTGTGCCCTTAAGAAGAAGGATGGTGGAGTTAGACCCATTGCCGTGGGTAACACACTTCGGCACCTTGTTGATAGGGTAGCTGTCAGAAAAATTAGCATAGACGCTGCAACTATGCTTCGTCCCCATCAACTGAATTTTGGTGTCCCCCATGGCTGTGAAGCAGCAGCTCATGCAGCACGAGCCTATATTAAGCACCTCCCAGAAAAAATGGCATTAATTAAATTAGACTTTAAAAATGCCTTCAACCAGATAAAAAGGGATGTGGTACTGGAAGCAGTTCGAACCAGCTTTCCTTGTCTACTTCCCTTCGTTTCAGCAGGGTACAGTAGGGAATCGCAACCCGTTCTCGCACTTTCGTATAGTCAATATTGACTTATTAAATACGTGCATATGTGACATACTAAAAATACTAGTTTACCTTGAAAAGCTTCATAGAAAACACCGACCTTACCTAACCTTCTTAGTATGTTAAGATAAGCATCTTATTGCTTCGTAATTACTATTATTACTTAACCTATTATAGGTATAGGTTAAGTAATAATAATAATTACTAATAAAAAATAAAAATAATAAAATAATAATAATAAAAATTAAATAATAATTAAGTAATAATTACTTAACCTATTATAGGTATAGGTTAAGTAATAATTGTAATTACGAAGCAATAAGATGCTTATCTTAACATACTAAGAAGGTTAGGTAAGGTCGGTGTTTTCTATGAAGCTTTTCAAGGTAAATTAGTATGTTTAGTATGTCACATATGCACATATTTAATAAGTCAATATTGACTGTAATAAAGTGCGAGAATGGGTTGGGGAATCGACACTGTTGATTGGGGAACATGAAGTTGTTTCTGCACAAATTGTCCAGCAGGGAGACCCACTTGCCCCTTTCCTTTTCTGCATGGCAGCTAAAGAGGTCACAAGCAGGTTGTCCAGCGAATTCAACATTGGTTCCTGGACGATGGTACCCTAGCAGGGACACAGGACCCTGCAAGGAGATCTTCAGCTAGTGAAATCGAAGGGAGAGGAGCTAGGCCTTACACTAAATCCATCAAAGTGTGAAATCATCTCATCTAGCCAACCAATCATAGATGCAGTACGAATCTTATTGCCATGGGCCCCAGTGATCGCTCCCACCAACAGTGTGCTGCTAGGGGCACCTCTGGGCTCGAACGCCATTGAGGTAGTCCTCGAAGAAAAGCTTAACGACCTGAGGAAGATGGAGGAAAGAATAGGGGCTTTAGATGCTCACGATGTTTTGTACCTTCTTACAAGGTGCCTGGCCTTGCCCAGACTTACCTATTTCCTCAGGTGTGCTCCATCCTTTGACAGCCCAAAATTAACGGAATACGACTCACTCCTAAAGTCAATAACTGTGAAAGTGTTAAACCTCTCCCTGCAAGATGACCAGTGGACCCAAGCAACGCTCCCACTTAGACTCGCGGGTATAGGTATTCATAAGGCGACACAGTTACCATTGCCGGCATTCTTATCCTCGACCAGTGCTACAATTGAATTAATGAATGAAATACTACCAGAATACCTAAGGAACTTCATTGGGATTCGTGATCCCAAATTTGTGGAAGTCAGGTCAGTGGGACACTCTTGCCAATTCACACACTCGACCAACTTTTCCAAACGACGGTAAACAGGCCAAATGGGATCGCCCCATAATGGAGAACATCGCCAAAGTATTGCTGGAGGCAGCTTCTCAGAAGGACAGAGCACGTCTCCTAGCTGTGCAAGCCCCCCATGCTGGGGACTTCCAGTTGTCAGTCCCTAATTCCGCCTTGGGCACCCGCCTGGACCATCGAACCCTAAGTATTGGTGTTGCCCTGCGCCTTGCCGCCCCTATCTCCACCGAACACTGGTGTATTTGTGGCCATGCGCGGGTAGACCAATACGGTAGCCATGGTCACATCTGTCGTAAGACACAGGGAAAGATTGCCAGACATGAAGCAGTCAATGACATCATCAAGAGAAGTTTGGCTGCAGCTGGGTGTCCAGCACAAAGGGAACCTCAGTTATGCAGACCTGACAACAGCCAAAAATGCCCAGATGGAGTCACCCTGCAGCCATGGAGGGAAGGTAAACAGGTCGTGTGGGATTACACGTGTGCATCTACATTGGCTGATACCTATCTACGTTACAGCTCAGCGGAGGGAGATCGGGCAGCCACCTTCAGGAAGACCCAGAAAATCAACAAGTACGGAGACCTACAACGTTATTACTGTTCTTGCCGATAGGCTCTGAGACTGGGCGCCTGGATTAAATGCGCACTTAAGTTTTTATAGGAGGTGGGTGAGGAACTCATTGGGAAAACTAGAGACCCACGAGTGGCCAGTTTCCTGTTCCAGTGCCTCAGTGTCGCAGTTTAGAGGGGAAATGTGTTCTGTATCGTGGGTACGCACCCAACTTCCGAGGAGCTGGACGAGGACTTCGAACCCCTGATTGTTTTATTGTTATATATATGTGTGTGTTCTCTGTAAACTGTAGCATTGCAATAAAATAATACAAAACAAAACAAAAATACAAAAAATAATGGGAGGTGGTAGGAGAGGAAAAAATTAAAGTATTCTGTGAGAATCCACAAGGTCTTCTCTGAATATTGTTTGTTTTCTTCTTCGAGGATGTGGGTCCCTGCAATTGCACCAGAGGTGGTACCCCTTTTATATATGTATACACATATATATATATATATATATATATATATATATATATATATATATATATTATATATATATATATATATAATATATATATATATATATATATATATATATATGTATATATATATATATATATATATTATATATATATATATATGTATATATATATAAATACTGTATTTATATATATATACATACATATATGAAAATGAAAACTCACACCCCAGAAGTGAGTTTCAGGCTTGTTCGCGTATATATATATATATATATATATATATATATATATATATATATATATAATATTTATATATATATACATATATATATATATATATTTATATATATATATATATATATATATATATATATATATATATATATACATATATATATATACATATAAATATACATACATATATATATATATATACATATATATATATATATATATATACATATATATATACATTGTGATGGTGTTCCCCCCCCCCTTCTATTTCTCCCACGCCTGCTGTAAGAGTCATGTCCACTTTACTCGAGCGTTCTCTACGTTGCGGGCCTCAGTTTGACATATGTGGGAGAGTGTAGTGTTCTCGCAGTGCCGAGAAATTTGTACAAGAAGAGTATTTTGGCCTGTGGTATAGGCACTTTAGGAAGCCAATATGGCGCTGGCTCCTCTGTTCTCCCGCCAAAACTGTGTGACGTCAGTGACACCAGATTGGTCACCGTCAGCGACGTGGCACTGGGAGCCAATGAAAATCTCCCTTGGCAAATATGACGTCACGAAGGCAGGGGGGTCCAGCCGTAGCGCCGTGCTGGCGCCACAGTCTCACACGGCACATCAGCGAGGCAAGACGTGCGCCAGGGAACCCTGTCAAGTTGACGGATTACCCGAGCTCCGGTGGATATAAGCGTCTCCTGTTGTCTGCACGCACTCTGAGAGGTCTTCCTTCATTCCATGTGTGGACCGAAGAAGGAATTGACGAAATATTGAGCAACAAGTGCTCCGGGACAGGTGCGTTGCAAGAAGTGGACTGGGCAGTGACGTATGTGACGTCTGTGGCAGTTCACCCGTTTAGGAGGCAGCTTAGTGGCTGGGCCATTCCACCGTGAGGAAACCTGGTTGACCGACTCGTCAACCAGGTTGGATGTGTGAACGACGGTCCTGTCAGTTTGACAGTAGTACGACAATCCCGTGGAACCTTACGAGTCACCCGTTGTATGCAAGTACGCCAAGAAGTCTTCCTTCATTACATGTGTGTGGACCGACGAGGGAATTGACAGAATATTGAGCTTCAAGTGCTCTGGAATCGGGTGCTGTGCAGGTGGAGTTTAAGCAGTATCGTCTGGGACGTCTGATAGCTTCACAGTGACATCGTAGTGGTGGGGCCAATTCCACTGGGAGTGCAACGAAAGAAGATACTAATTGGGAATCCGTACGACTACCGCCGAGACGTAGGCTGGCAGCCGTAATTGAGAGGGAAGTTGACGGCCAGGAGACCGACTCCAACCCTACAAGACGTGGAGGAGGAGCATGAACCTGCGGAGGACAGAATGTGGCGAGAAGCGATAATCCTGGGACGTTGGCTTGGGTTTCTGGAGGGTACACGAGGCGAGAGCCTGGACCAGGAGCTGCAACTCAACTCTCATCGTAGGATAGGTGAAGTAGGTGATTACAGTTACCCTCCCAATTCCCCTTTAGTTAGCTATATATATTTAGCCAGAGTATCTTTCATGTAGTGAGCAAGTCTCACCTGGATCTATGTCACAGTAGACACAGTGTGCGGAGTGAGGCTATACAGAGCACTCACAGTATTCATTTATATATACATATGTGGTGTGTGCAAGCACCTGGATTTACTAAAAAATTTGCTGTGACGAGAATTCATTTCATGTGACTTTACCACGATGATTTAGAGAGAGAAATATATATATATACTAGTGAACCAGTTATTGGTGTTAGGCTATGTGCCCAGTATTTGTATGATTACTATTATTGATATCTATGATTTATCTATGTATATGTATATGCCTGTGTATTGAATAATTTTACATGTGTGAAGTGATTACATGTGTGTGAAGCATTCATTGTAATCATTATCAAGTACAGTGCAGTTCTCTGGTACAGTGAAATATCACGTTAAGTGCTGTAAGAATGAGTTATTGATCGTGAGACCAGTACGGTGGTTTATTGTGTTCTATCAAAATTATAGATATGTTATATGGATGATAAATATAGTGATTCATGAGAAGTTAAAGAAACGGGGCGTGCGCTGCCAGGAAAACAAGCAATAAACATTCTCACGACTTGCAGGGCGCAGCCCAGCTGATATTTTTGACATTTGACGTGGGGGTGGAAGTGTGTTGCCATATCGGTGTGCCCCAAATTATCTGTGAGGAGAGAGCGGTTGTTGCACTTGTACTTGTGTGTTTATTGATATATGAATATCTTGATGTTTTAAGTAAAATACCAAAATACGTTGGTGTTTGTATCATCCCCTCCATAAATCTCGTGACTACAGAATACTTGACAGAAGACAGAGTGACAGGAATAATTACTTGCCTGATATCAGATTAATCGAGCGTGCTCTTGCCACAATTACCACAATTACGCAACACCACTGTAGTGTTACTGGAGACCGGAAAACACCAGTTGGCGACCTTGTAAGTAGTGTAAGAGTCCTTGGCGGGGCGGGCACACAATTGAAGGAACAATCTGTGTCTCCACTCACTCCTTGACCAGAGGCCGGTTGGGGGATCGATTGGGGTACTCTCCTGGGCGTACAGTGGCGCCGAGAGGATAGAGTGAAGACCCGCAGGACTACGGTGAGTAACGGTTATCGCCAAAGCGACCGTTGAGAGGATATCTAGTTTACTTTTTGTCACCCCACACCCCGACAATATATAAATGGAAATGTTCGTTTGTTCAAAATCGCTAATCTCCGAAAGTTCTTAACCGATTGCTTTGAAATTTTCACACAACGTTCCATTCGCATCCGAGCAGGTTTTTATATACATACTATATAGATGTCACGTCTGTGACAGTAAAAAAAAAAAACATGCTTTTTCTGAACAACTGTGTTTTTCATGTGAGGGAAATCTTCGAAACCTCTTTACCGATTGTTTTAAAACTTTTACACAATGTTGCATTCGAATAGGCGCGTCTTTTTATATATCTACTATGTACATGCCTCACCTGTGACAGGGAAAAAACATATTTTTTTTAAAACAGCGCCATCTGTTGGACTTAAGAGCAACACAAGCTGCNAATTATATTGCTGAGTAGCAAGCAATCGCCGGCATGTACTTTTCAAGACTTACCGGTTCGATGTACGAAATTAATGAGTCCCTGTTGAAGTCGTGAACCATCATCTTAAGGCGACGGTAGCCAGCAGCCTCCAGTGTGGGTCCTAGGTTTCCCTGAGCCAGTCTCGCATTGACTTAGCCGACCATCCAACAGCATTGATTTTCCACTGCCCAATCAAAAAACATATACAACATTAAGATCTTTTACAATATTCAATTAGTGTGACGATATCAACACCTATGAGCGAGGTGTGGCGATATCGACAAACATCTATGGACATGCACTCCAACTCCAAGTCATTAGGTGTGACGAAGATAATGCTATGTGTTGGTAGAGGTGTGGCAAGGTCAGCACCATCTGTAGAAGGCTCTTGAGCATATCTCAGGAGGTGGGGTCAAAGATGATGACCTCTGGTGAGGGAAGTAACGATAGCAACGCCATCTACAGGATGCATCCATTCATATTCTCTGTTCCCCGGTGAAAGGCTGTCATTGTGAGATTTTTCTACTATGCTTACCTCCCTTAGGAGGTGGACCTCAAATGGAAAGAACTGTATACTAACATATTTTTCTACTGTAAGCCTGAGTCCATAGGAAAAGCAGAAGCAAACTGCCAGGCTTCCAGCACAAGGGTGAAAACCTGTCCACTTGGGCCACAGGCTCCTTCTAGATGATAAAAAACAAAAAAAGAGTAACCGACGGGTTCTCACTTCGTTAATTTGTAAATTTGAAGTGTGGCACTATGAATTGAGATTTCAAATTTCACAAGAAGAGCTGTCATTAAAAAAATAACATTACTAGACAATCGTACAAAGCAAAACATGGTTGGAACAAGAATGGTTGAAGGGTCGACATCAAAGACCGTTTTCTATAACAATAACAAGTTTATTAACAAAGAGACTAAACTACTACAACATCGAGTTTACGTTATGTTACTGTCCATCCTGTGGCACTTAAATAACAGCTACTTAACAAGCATGAAATAGCAATGACTCATGTCAATTGCAGCGCAGCTGAATACTGAACTAACCTGAACACAGGTTAGTTCAGTATTCACTGAACCCACTGACGATGCAATGTCGCAAACAAATAATTCACGAGACTACGTTTACACAAACGTGAGCAATACGTTACGTTAATGTCCATCCAGTGGCACTTGTAAGACAGCTATTCAATAGCCCCTCGAGAAATAACAACAGTCACAATCTTGTTCACACTTAGGGCTAACTAAATGAACTAACTGAACAATGGTGCCCACTGTTTTTTTTTTTTTTAGTGATATTCCTGCGCGGGCCCTAAGTCTCTGGCTGGCCCACTAAGTGTTGCTTGTTTCTGTTTTACTTGGGTGGAGTATGAGTGTTTATGACTCGTATGGTCGCTTCAGTAAGATTTTGCCCACTGGTGACACAAGCTTGCAATCAATATATCTCACGGCCCTCCCGGTGAGCAATATACTATAATCACAGACTTACTGGTCCTCGCAGCCCTCCGGCGAGGTACCAAAGTAACTAGGTGGGTAATCCAACACAGATAACCCCCTATCACAATCCTATGTGAACACTCTTTGCGACTTCCTGCAAGAAGTTGCAAATGTAAACAAAGCTAGGCAAAGTAGGATCCTGAGACACTTCTCCAGTAATCCCCAAGTTACTTTAACTCTCATCTCCAGAGACGATAATCAAACAAATTGCCTTAATCAATTACAAAATTGATTATGTGATTAATTACGTTAATTGACTGTCAACAGCAGTCAGCAACAAAGTACTTCTACGTTGATCACCAACACCTGTCTCTTACAACAAGTCAAACTGTTAACAATAACTCAAAGTCTCTTAATTACAACACACTTGACCCCCTCAAGCATTCAGTAATTCCTAATTATTGTCAAACGGACAACTAATTAAATCCCAATCGAGTTACGTTAACCAAGCCTACCACTCTCTCTTGGCAGCTTCTCAACAGTCTAAGTCAAACTTGCTTTAATGATCATTAATTACCCTAATTAACCCCAAGCAATTAATTAACTGTCACATGGACTGATAATAATTATACATAAATATGTCTCACTCCGCACTGCCTAAGCAGCTAGGTCTCATCAAACACTGTGAATTCACGGACGAGGTGTTAATTACCCTAATTAACATGAGTGCATCTTAATCAACTGTCCCCCCAGACAAGATATGACTAATCCAACGAGTTATGCTAGCTCAATGACGTCGCCCTATGAGTCAGTCAATCCCTTTGACGTTAATTACTCCAAATATTAACATGAGCCCACTAATTGCCATACCACAGACGGGTAATTAGTCACGAGCAAATTACGTTAACC
Organism: Procambarus virginalis; assembly: GCA_020271785.1. Lineage (NCBI taxonomy): Eukaryota > Metazoa > Arthropoda > Malacostraca > Decapoda > Cambaridae > Procambarus > Procambarus virginalis. Next base: position 11,352,638 of record WNGS01142304.1, on the reverse strand, counting down.
AAATATTATCAACCTTTAACAGTTTCTCCTCTCTCTGTCTCTATCTTTCTAAATGCAATAAAACTAATTATACCTATAAAATAAATAATTAATAATTAAGGAAATAACGTTTTAAAAATCTTTTGCTCCAAAACATTATATCATGACATTTAAAACACGTTCTATTGAAATGTTTTGACCTCATGTTTTATAGTCATCTTTACAAAGTTTTCAAAATACGTATTTTAAACGTAATTTAAAACGTGCCCAAAACAATGAAATGTCGTTTTTAGCACTTTTGAAAAACGTGAAAATGTTTGGTGGGTAAGAGATAATTAACGTCATAAGTGGTTGCACGTTACTTAATGAGGGAACTGTTAGGGAAATAGTGTTGAGCTTGTCGAGATACATTTGAAGTGCAATTAATTGTCCTGTGTGACAGCTATTGCTCACTCAAGCTTATTGTGTATTTGCATCTCATCATGAATTACAGTAGTGGG
>WNGS01142304.1:11315310-11337810 GCA_020271785.1 Procambarus virginalis | reverse complement strand
TTTTCTTCTCCTACCACCCCTATTATTTTTTGTATGTTTTGTTTTATTTTATTGCAATGCTACAGTTTACAGAGAACACACACACACACACACACAAATATATAACAATTAAACAATCAGCGTTCGAAGACCTCGTCCAGCTCCTCGGAGGTTGGGTGCGTACCCAGGATACAGCACGCGTTTCCCCTCTGCACTGCGACACTGAGGCGCTGGAATAGGAAACTGGCTGCTCGTGGGTCTCTAGTTTTCCCAATGAGTTCCTCACCAACCTCCTTTAAAAACTTGAGTGCACATTTACCCCAGGCGCCCAGAGTCTCTGAGCCTATCGGCACGAACCTGTAACAACGTTCTAGGTTTCTGTACTTGTGGATTTTCTGGGTCTCCCTGAAGGTGGCTGCCCCACCTCCCTCCGCTGAGCTGTAACGTAAATAGGTATCAGCCAATGTAGATGCACAGGTGTAATCCCATACGACCTGTTTACCTTCCCTCCATGGCTGCAGGGTGACTCCATCTGGGCGTTTTTGGCTGTTGTCAGGTCTGCACAGCTGGGGTTCCCTTTGTGCTGGACACCCAGCTGTAGCCAAACTTCTCTTGATGATGTCATTGACTGCCTCGTGTCTGGCAATCTTTCCCTGTGTCTTACGACAGATGAGACCATGGCTGCCGTATTGGTCTGCCCGTGCCTGGCCGCAAATACACCGGTGCTCGGTGGAGATAGGGGCGGCAAGGCGCAGAGCAACACCAATACTTAGGGCCCGATGATCCAGGCGGGTGCCCAAGGCGGAATTAGGGACTGCCAACAGGAAGTCCCCAGCATGGGGGGCTTGCACAGCTAGGAGACGCGCTCTGTCCTTCTGAGAAGCTACGTCCAGCAATGCTTTGGCGATGTTCTCCACTATAGGGCTATCCCATTTGGCCTGTTTACCGTCGTTTGGACAAGTTGGTCGGGTGTGTGAATTGGCGAGTGTGTCCCACCGACCAGCTCCTTCCACAAATTTGGGATCACGAATCCCAATGGAGTTCCTTAGGTATTCTGGTAGTATTTCCTTCACTAATTCACTTGTAGCACTGGTCGAGGATAAGAATGCCGGCAATGCTAACTGTGTCGCCTTGCGAATACCTATACCCCCGATATATATATATATATATATATATATATATATATATATATATATATATATAATATATATATTATATATATATATATATATATATAGAACCCATTTCAGAAACAGAAAAAGGGGCAGAGGCAACAATCGGAACCAGGAGAACAACAACAGACCCAAGCGCTGGAACAGCACGAACCGAGACCAACAAGGAAGAGACAGAGACAGAGGGTGGAACGGTGGAGATCGGAGAAATTCAGAAAACGACAGGAATTAAGGCAGAAAAGAGGACAATTGAAACAGACAGTTGTCTCTGAGGTACCCCTTACTGAACAGGAGAGGAAACTGCTGGAAAGGGACTTACGTTCGTGATAGGCCCTCCGGCGCGTAAGAAGAGAGAAGATGCGATAGAGGATCTGTGCAACAACTTGGAAACTAGTATCAACCAAGTTTGGAGCAACATCCGGCTGGAGCACGGTAAGTCACAGGGAACAATTAAGAAAACTAAACTCTCCCTCTCTTTTAGGTACCTCCACCCCAGCAAACCAGTCCAGTGCCCAAACTACAACCTAGTAGGCCTTAAACCGGTAATCCAGCAAATGAAGGTCGACCTCAAGCGTGGTGCGGAACGAACGACAACTGCAATCTCACAAGGGAGGAGAGGGACACCCTATCAACGCTGAAAGGACGCACGGATATTGTGATAAAGCCGGCGGACAAGGGAGGTACTGTCGTCGCCTGGAGAAAGGACAACTACAGGAACGAGATGAAGAGGCACCTGGCAGACACTGCAGCCTACAAACAGATACACAACCAGGATGATGCGCTTAGAAACGCCCAAACGAGGAGTTTTTTTTTTTTTTATTATTATTTTCTACCACAGACGTGGCCACACATTTACAATGCTAACCAGCATATATACATTTTCTTCTGTCCTCCATGGACAGGGTTAGAGATCAGTTAAACATATAGTTCAGGGAAACGAGGAGTAAAAGGATAGTCCTCAAGCTGTTCGAAAACAAGACGGGGGACAGGAAAGGAGGACTCATGCAGGCAGGGGCGAGAGATTTCTTCCTAACCTTTGAATCCATCATTCCCCACCTCTACCTTTTACCAAAGATCCATAAAGCACTAGAGGAAACAACAGGAACGTAGCAAGGGGCAAGGGAGACCGGTCCTAAGCGGCTGCCGGGCCCCAACAAGGCCGGTAGACTGGATCTGCACAGCTCTCCTGAACCCCTTACTACGCCTACTACCGGAAAGAATCAAAGATACGACGGATTTCCTCAAGAAAATTGCAGAAATTAGAGGCCCCGTCCCGAGAGGGGCCCGCCTTTTTTCCATGGATGTGGTATCGCTCTACCCGAGCATACCACAGAGAGAAGCTGCAAAGGTAGTAGCATCTTTTTTTACAGATAACAGAGCAAAAATCAGACAGGAACTTCAAGACGCAGGAGTATGGAGGACTCCCCCGAAAGAAACTCTTGAGGAGGTCATCCTCCATGTGATGAGAGACACCCTTTCGCAATTTGAAGGACGGGCATACCGGCAAACCAAGGGTACAGCGATAGGAGCATCCAGTAGTGTGGCAATCGCTGAAATATTTGTGCATGTAGTGTTCGAGAGGAAACGATCCCACAGGAAGGACGGACCGGCGGTATATTTCCGTTACATAGACGACATCTTCGGAATAATGGAGGACGGTTTCCCGCGCCTAGAAAGTTTCTTTTCATGGTCAAATACAGTTCATGAGAACCTTAAGTTTACCCTCGAACACAGTGACTCCACGATTAATTTCCTAGATACAACAGTATATATAGAGCAGCTAACCAGGAATCTGCATACTAAGGCATACTATAAACCGACTAACCTTCATACGTATCTGACATTTGACTCGAGCCACCCACTAGCCCTGAAGAAGTCGCTACCCTACTCACTTGGACTCAGACTCAAGAGGATTAACAGCAAAGAAGAGACGCTATATCCCCACCTTGATGACCTATGGGATATGTTCAGGAACAGAGACTACCCAGAGACAATAATACATGCGGCCCAGGAGACACTCAGAGAAAAAACAAGGGCAGAGCTACTCAGACCTAAAACACAAGAAGTGGAAGACAAGAGATGGATTCTTCCAACCCTTTTCTTCCCCGGCCTTGCAGCACAGCTTAAGTTAAAACTCCAGGAAGTATAGACATGGATGAGGGAAACGTACAGCGAACATCCATCCTGGGTAAAATTCCCACAAAACCCTCCCATGATCGCCTGGAGGCGAGGTAAGTCTATAAAGGACCACCTTGTTAGAGCAGCTGTGCAGGTAGATCATCTCAACCGAACTGGGGGAGAGGACCAGGTCTAGGTTACAGTTCAAAGAAATGAAACTTACAGACCCTAACCTAACCTGACACAGGCATGGAGTGCGACCTTCGTGGAGGCGGAGTATGCAGAGTGGTTAGGCGGGGTCTATGCATTGATCAAGAACTATTGGCAAGTGATACACCTTTATGCCAGCCTAGCCAAGCGGAAAGTGCAGCTCATAGGGACAGAGAGTTAGCTCTAGAGTTAGCAAAAATAAAATTAGAGCAAAGACACAAAACTGAGGAGGCTAGAATTAGAGCGAATGCCACTAGACCACCACCTGCCAGGGATTCAAACCCCAGACATTATGAGAAAAAGCATAACTTGCCTGAATTTTCAGAGTCGGACCCTGAAAGGTATTTCAACCATTTTCAGAGATTGGCCATGTCCATGACCTGCCCAAAGGAAGAGTGGGTGAAAATCCTACAGGGAAGACTTAGGGGTAAGGCCCAAGATATTTTTAGAAATATGCCTGACAACGAGTGTTTTGAATATGATAAAGTCAGGGAACGAATTTTGAGGGCATATGAAATTACTCCTGAAGCTCACCACCAAGCTTATCGCAACCTTAGGCCTACTCACAACCAACCGGTCACTGAATTTGCTAATGATCAAATTAGATTGTTTGATAAATGGATTCGCTCGGCTAAAGCCGAAACATACAAGGCACTGAAGAATTTAATTTTAATGGAACAGTTTATAGATAATATGCCAAGAGAATGTAGCACAGTACATTAGAGGAAGGATAGAGGTAGATTCTAAAATAGGGGATTTGGCCAAGATGGCAGAAAACTACCAGTTGGCAGGCAAAAGGCCCAATAAAAATAATTATACCCCACAGAGTAGCAAAACTTATACCAACAGCCAGTCCAGACCAGCTCATTTTAACCCTTTAACTAATGCACCTTCTGTTTCAGACATAACTAACCCTGTTAAAGTGTCTAGCCCCACGGCACCTAAGGGTGAACCGAAGGGTAATCCTGTTAGTAATGTCTCTTCTCCCCGACGTATCTGTGGTCACTGTAAACGTCCAAACCACGTTATTAGCCATTGTTGGCAACTGTACCCAGAAAAAAGACCCAATGCTCTCGTTGTGACACAGGGCTTGAGGCCTTCTGAAGGGTTAGGGAGTAAGACCTCCAACCCACAGTGGTTGGACCTGCTTACCCCATTCTTATCGAAAGGGAGACTACTTTTGTCTGAGGGTTCTTCCTGGAAGGACGTGGTGATCTTCCGAGACACCGGTGCCATCCAGACTTTAATTTTAGAGAGTGCTTTGCAAGGTGCCAACATTCTCGACACTGGAGAGGTGGTACTGGTCGAGGGTGTCACTAGTGATACTCGAGCAGTACCCCTCCGTAAGGTTACCCTGGAATCTGATTTCCACAAGGGTGTTTGTACAGTCGGAGTCACTTCATACCTACCTTTCCCTAATGTTGATGTAATATTGGGTAATGATTTAGCCAGGGATAAGGTAGGGGACTCCAGACTGCCTATTATGTTGCCTACCCCTAAGGTTTCCCTGGATCTACCCGCCGCAGAGGATAATGTTGTGTATCCTGCGTGCGCGGTGACTAGGTCTATGGGACTTAAATGTAAGGGCAGCCCTGTGCTTGCCAAGGTGGTAAATCCCGAGGACACGAGGGACTTTCCGAGTGGTGAAAGCCAAGTGGACCTTGCGGACACATTCATGGCCCGACTCGATGACGTGGCCGAGGACAATGTGGAGAGCCTGCCACCGCCGCCTACCGAGAGTAGTGAGGAGGTGGAGGAGAACACTGTTGAGCCTCGGCCAATGGCATCTGACCAAGGCCTGGACGCCTCCTTGAGTGAGTTACAGAAAGCTGACCCCAGTCTTGCAGATTGTCATGAGGCAGCCGTCTCTATGCAGGAAATTGTAGACGCAGCAACTGGGTACTACTACAATGATCGGATTTTGATGAGAAAATGGAGACCACAGAGTGCTCCCTTGTCAAATGAGTGGGAGTCCACCAGGTTATGTTGCCGACCTGCTATAGAAAAAGAGTTTTGTCAGCTGCCCATGATGATCCTATGGGGGGGGGCATCAAGGTATTAATATTACTATCACAAAATCTTGAAGTATTTTTTCTGGCCCAAGCTGAAAAGCGATGTGGCAAAATTTTGTAATGCATGTATTGTTTGTCAACTTGTTGGGAAACCAAACCAGACTCCACCTAAAGCTCCTCTTAGGCCTATTGTCGTGCCTGAGGAACCATTTTCTCATGTGGTAATGGACTGTGTTGGTCCATTACCTAGAACTAAGTCTGGTAATATTTACCTAATCACGATGATGTGTATCACGACCCGTTACCCAGAGGCGTTTGCTGTAAGGAACATCCGAGCAAAGACTGTTGTTGCTCGTATGTTGCAATTTTTTTCCACTTTTGGACTGCCTCGGGTCGTGCAAACTGACAATGGTACTAACTTTAAGTCTGATATTTTTTAACAATTTTGTAAGGACCATGGAATATCTCATAAGGTTTCCAGCCCATACCATCCACAGAGTCAGTGGGGTAATTGAACGGTTCCATCTAACTCTGAAGCAGATGTTGAAGACATCGTGCGAGAATTCCCACACCTTCTGGGATGAGAACTTGCCATATGTTTTGTTTGCTGCTAGAGAGGGGTTACAAAGTTCACTGGGTTGTTCTCCTTTTGAGTTAGTCTTTGGCCATAAAGTTCGTGGACCCTTGCAAATGTTACAGGAGAATCTGTTAGGGAACGTAACGTTAACCGAAGGTTCGGCTTTCTTTGCGCATCACCACCAGAGATTCAAGGACTGCAAGGCGGCTGCACTAAAGTATCTTGGAAAGGCCCAAGAAAAGATGAAAGAACGAAACGATGCTAAGGCTAAGTTGAGGGTATTTCAGCCTGGTGACCCTGTCCTGGTATTAAAGCCTCGACTAGGGAACACTATGTCCCACAAGTACGAAGGCCCCTACATTGTGACAGAAAAGACTGGGGACCTCACGTACAAGGTGAGGCACTCTGACAAGCGTAACCAGGTAATGCTCGTACACTTGAATCGGCTGAAGAAGTTCCAGGGCCCCAGGCCCATTGCACTAACCAATGTTTCCATTTCCAGTGAGGGAGGGGATGATTGTTCTGGGGACCCAGCTAATCTCATTCTCAATAATTCTAGTTCTGTGAATGCTGTGGAGGAGGGACTGTCCCATTTGCAGATGTCCCAACGTGAAGAGGTGCAGTCGTTGCTTGACGAATTCTCCAGTCTGTTCGGGGAGGTCCCAGCCCAGACTGATGCCATTTACCATGTCAAGTTGACGGACTACACCCCCATTCGCCTTCAACCTTATCGGATGAGTCTGGAAAAGAAGGCCATCGTACGGAAGGACTTCGACTTCTTGCTCCAGCACGGCCTCATCCGGCCGAGCCAGGGCTCTTGGTGCTCGCCCTGCCTTTTGGTCCCCAAACCAGACGGCTCCTGGCAATTATGCACTGACTACCGGCAGCTCAACAAGGTGACCATTGTGGATGCCTATTCGTTGCCCCGTCTCGAGGACTGCATCGACGAAATTGGGAACGCCACGTATGTCTCGAAATTCGATCTCTCAAGGGGGTATTATCAAATCCCACTCACTGAACGTGCTAAACAACTAACTGCATTCGTGACACCCAAGGGTGTTTTTGAGTATCAAGTGTTACCGTTCGGCTTGCGTAATGCCCCTGCCACGTTCCAGAGGCTAATGAACTCTTTACTCGCTAATGTGCCAAATTGTCGGGCGTATTTAGATGACATTGTGCTCTTTGATAGTAATTGCGCTGACCACATAGCTAGGTTACGCCAGTTGTTCACAGTTTTGAAAAATGCAAATCTAACCTTAAATGCAAAAAAGTGTCATTTTGGCCAAGGCACAGTGACGTACCTCGGTTATGAAGTGGGCCAAGGAAAAGTGTTACCTCGACAAGATAAAATCAGTGCCATCCTGAAGTATCCCGTGCTAAAGTCTAAAAAGGACATTCAACGGTTTATCGGTATGTGTGCGTACTATCGACGCTTTTGTCAGAACTTTTCCAGTGTTGCCACTACTCTCTCAGACTTGTTGCGGAAGGCCGTTAAATTTAACTGGTCATCAGACTGTGCAGAGGCATTTAAAAATTTGAAATTGATTTTAGCTTCTGACCTAGTGCTTGCTAGTCCAAGGTCGACCGACCGTTTAAAATTCATGTTGACGCGTCTGACTCGGGTGCTGGTGCAGTGTTGTTGCAAACTGGGGATGATCAAGTGGAACACCCAGTATATTATTACTCTGTGAAATTTGACAAGGCGCAACGCAACTATTCAGTGGTAGAAAAAGAGGCGTTGGCGCTAGTGTTAACATGTAAAAAGTTCGAAGTCTACCTCACAGGTAATATAGTGGAATTGTACACAGACCATAACCCACTAGTCTTCATGAATCAAATGAAGGAGAAGAATAAATGCATCCTCAGGTGGGCATTGTACCTACAGGACTTCAATCTGTCTATTATCCACCTACCGGGCCGGATCAACATGATAGCCGACGCTCTGTCCCGGTTGCCTGAGTAACATTCATCTGAGCCACAGGAAGCCATATACCAACTGTCATGCTTAGTTATATTTTTTTTTGTAGGTTCTCCTGTGACATTACATATTCCGTGTCCAATTTATTTACTTCCCTGTTTTTTTTTGTGTATGTGCTTTTTCTTTCAGAGAATTCCTTTGTACTTTTCTTGCAGAGAAATTGTTTTTGATTGATTTTTTTATGTCATAAATTTTCCTTTTTATTCTCTGTATACTCTTACAAAAAATATGACTACTATTCTAGTAGTCCCATTTTTTTTCCTCGGAAGGGGGGAGGATTGTTACGACCCTGGGTTCCTCAATTGGAAACCAGAGGTCAAATTGAGCTAAATAAACTACCTTATAGTAGTGGGACGCATGGCAAGGTGCATGTGTTTGTATCTTCCTTGCCAGACGTAAGACGAATCTTGTTGCTCACAAGCATTCAGACTCTTGAGCTTGTTGTGGATTAAGTATAACATTGTTATAAGATTAACTATCCTTAGAACGAGTAAAGTAACAATATGATGCATAGGGGAAGATTTTTAATGTGTATAGCTGCACGATCAATTAGGCTCTTCCCAGCACCACACAATGCGGGAGCCCTGATCTGGTCGCTGGACGCGGTCTTCTCTGACTGGCATTCATGGGCGTCAAGACCTTTCTGAGCTGCTCTGCACTCCTCTACCTTTCCTCTTACTTATTTCCCTTACCTTAAGTTAAGTCAAGTACTGTGTTTGTAAGTGTGCCTTCTCTGGAAATGAAAGACTGGTGTAGACCTAGTATCTGCCAGTGTTTTGGATACCCCTAAGTGTAGTGTTGCGTTGTGTTGTGTTAGGGTACCACGTGGTCTCACTACCCTAAGCTGCATCAAGCTTCAGTTTCTTAACCAGTAGTACTTTACCCTAGCTTGTTCTCAGTGTAAACCTTGTATCCTGCTTATGTGGACCAAGGCTTTTAGCGTAAGATAGTGTGGTAAAGTAATTATTATTATTGTTATTGGTGTGAGTGTATATTGGGGGTTGTTAAGGGGTTAATAAATAAGTAAGTTAGTTAAAGGAGTATCCATTTTTCCTGTGTAGGAGATCTATGATCAACCTCTAGGCTGACAATTGCAGTAATAAGCCACTATAAGTTTATTTTTATATTTTTATTGGGGGCCGGGCCTTTTAGATCTCCCATATTTGATAACTCTTCAATGCTAACTACTGATCCTACTCCATAATAGCACTATATTCCCCATAGTACAAACCACCATTTATAACAATAGACTTCTAGCAAAACTCTAAAATCGCATTGCGCTGCCACCACCAGACCATTACCACTGAGCAATAACCGAGGTCTGGGTCGATTATGCTAATCAATAAACCTTGGGGCTTGATCCCCACTAGTTAAATATGGGAGGGATGAATTTTATGTTAAAGTGCGGAATTATTAAAAATCAAAGGGATAATGAATTCTTACTCCTGTTAGAATCTGCGGCCGAACTCAACTCGGCCTCGTGGGCCCCACATGGCCAAGGACATGTAAATAATAGTACATAAAATGGAAATTAATAAAAAGACAATTTACTAGCTAAATTGTTTATTTCAAAACTAAACAAAATCTAAAATCAAAGCACTCCCTGGCTGAACGCTCCCTGGCTTAAAAAAGACAATGAGATGACTAACTTCCTATACTTAAAACCTTTAGCAACTATACCTTTATGTTTACCAGTGGTGGATGTGCTGGTCTAGGGGAAGGTGGATAGAGGTCACCTTCCCGAGTCGCTGCTAGTTCCACACTCCTCTTCCCTCTCACTCCTCTACACAGAAGCCCAGCTGGGTATCCCTACGCCTAGCTTTACTAAGTTTACTCGTAGGGTTTAAGTTGAACAGCTAATCTCTGTTGTACTGAACGACCCAGATGGTTGAATTCTTTTGACTGAAGGTAATTATGCAGGCATCTTAGGGAAGAGCTATTTCCGAATACAAAATGGCTATTTGACCTTTGAGAAATACTGAATGTGGAAACTCTGATGACCTGTGACCTAGGGTCGCCCAAATTGTTCCACACCAAAGTCTAGTCCCGCTAGTGACGTCACTGATGGTGACTTACTCATTATCCTGACAATTAGGATACTCTTGATACTATAAACAAGAATACTATTGAATTTGAATGAAGACTAATTTCCCTAAATTACTGAATACCGTAGAATAATTCATTATACGAAACTATGAGACAAAGGCGCCAGTCATGTTTGTATCTCAACCGCCAATCCCGAGGGGATACTCCCGCTCTAAGTCAGGTCTCTATACATGACCCAACTTCCTACTCTCCCATGCGTAGAGAGAACATTCTGGATCATTCCTACAACAAACTAGTTTGTTACATAGTAGAAGAAGGTGAACTAGGGGGAAGAATTTCTGAATGAGGTAAGTGAAGAGACAAGTGAGCAGATTGCTTTAAAGCGTCTTGAGGTAGAAACTCAGTTAGAAATTGCTAGGATTGAAGCTCAACAGAAAGAAAGTGAGGCTAAAGAAAGACAGCAACAGAGAGAACTTGAAGCTAAAGAGAGACAACAATGATTAGACACTGAGGCACAAAACTCTAGACTTGTAGCTCAGTTGCAATTAGGGGCAACAAAGCAACAACAGTTAGAAATTCAGAGAAAAATGGTAGAGGATAATAATAGAGTAGAAACAGAGACTGGCAGCTGGACATGGAAATACTAGCAATGTTTCTAATAGTAATGATAGTAGTCAGATTAAAGTAAATAAGTATGTCGAGTTACCAAAATTTAATGAGGAGGACCCTGAGGTCTTCTTTTCACATTTCTCTAAAATTGCAGTTAGTATGAACCGGCCAATGGACCAGTGGGTAGCGATTATGCAGAGCCAATTCAGGGGGAAAAGCCAGGAAGTTTTCGCATCTTTGCCTGATGCAAACAGTTTTGATTATAATTTTGTTAAGAACAGCATCCTAAATGGTTATCAGTTGAACCCTGAAGCACACCGGCAGAAGTTTAGAAATTTAAAGAGGGCAAGTGAACAAACAATTGCAGATTTCACTAGGTTAAAAACTAAATATTGTAACAGATGGTTGAAATCACTCTCTATAACAGAGTTTGATACCCTTAAGAATCTTCTTATTACAGAAGAAGTTCTATCATGTCTTCCAGACAAATTATCTACTTTTATGGCAGAACAGAAAAACTTAACAGATATTTATGAGGTGTCTAAGCTCGCTGATGAGCATGAATTGTTAACTAAGCCACATTTTAAAGCCCAGTCAACTAATTTCACCAGTCGAGTAAATTACCATGCTCACAGAAATACTTATCCACATAAACCCAGTACTAGTGCTCAAACTACTCCCATGAACTCTTATCTTACAAAAACTAAACTTGCTACTCCATTGCCAGGAGCATCTAATCCTAGTAATGTTAATTCTAAACCTACAGTTGGTTCCACAGTGTGTCAACTGTAAGGTACTGTACACATTGTAAGAGAAAAGGCCACGTGATTAATTCCTATTTAGTTTGCATCCTGAATTATGGCCAATTGGTTTTATTATGAGTAAAGGATTGCAAACCAATAATTCACCATATATTACAGTCAATCCCCATTGGATGGCTGAGTTTAAACTATACATTTCTACAGGTACATTACTGTGTAAAGATGGCAGTAGTAAGACAATTACTCCGTGATACTGGAGCTTCCCAGTCTCTTATTGCCCATAATGTGCTTGCTGATGTTGACACCTAAGATCTTGGTGAGGTTGTACTACTACAAGGTATTGCAGGTAGTGTGCAACAGGTGTCTTTAATGCAGATTAACCTTGATTCTAATTATACTTCTGGATGGTGTAATGTTGGTGTAAGTAAACAACTGCCCATTCCAGGGGTTGATATTATTCTAGGGAATGATTTTGGCAACCGAAAGGTTGAAGGGACAGTGTCCAATAATGTTAATTAACCCAAATAATGTACTAGCTCAACCAGATGCAGATGATGGCATTGTTTACCCTGCTTGTGTTGTAACTAGATCCATGAGAAAAACAGGTGTAGTAATCCTGTCTTCACTAAGGTAGATGTTCCCAAGACCAGGACCCTTTCAGTAAAGGAGTGGGAGGTGGATCTTGGGGATTCTTTTATGACTCGACTGGATGATGAGAGTGAGGCAGTAGAAGCCCCGCCAAGCCCAAACCATAAGGAAGGTGAAGGTGAGGAGGCTGAACTATCTGTGCCTTGCCCGCTTGTCTCCACTCAACCAGTTGTCGAGAGTGAGGCCGAAGTAGCTATGGCTCCATTTTATTCTGATCAATCAGGGTCAGGAAAAGAGATCAAGCTGCTAGGTTCTTGCCCACTCGCTACTGAGTCTGAGTCCTTACCCTTAAGTGTTATACAGACTACTGATCCTAGTTTACTTGAATGTAGTTCTGAGGCACCTGATAATGTTGATGCATTGGAGGAAGGGACGGGTTTCTTTTTCAAAGATCGACTTCTGATGAGAAGGTGAGACCCAAGGGAACTCCCTCATCAGATGATTGTGAGACCAGAACCCAACTAGTTGTCCCCAATGTTTATCGTAAGCAGGCCCTGCAGGCTGCACATGATCACCCCATGGGAGGTCACCAAGGTATAAACAATATGTACCATAAAATATGTAAGTATTTTTACTGGCCAAAGCTGAAGAGAGATGTGGTCAGACATTGCCATAACTGTGTAACCTGTCAAATTGTTGGCAAACCAAATCAATCTGTGCCAAGAGCACCATTGCAACCTATTATAGTTCCTGATGAACCATCTTCTCATGTTGTGATGGATTGTGTAGGCTCTTTATCCAAGACTAAGTCAGGTAACACATTTATGTTTACTCTCACGTGTATGTCGACGATATTTCCTAAGGTATATGCTTTAAGGAATACTAAGACTCATAATATCAAGTGTCTTGAGCGATTTTTCTCCTTGTTCGGGATGCCTCGTGTTATCCAGTGATAATGGGGGAAATTTTTGTTCCAAAGTTTTCAAAACTTTCTGCGAATCACATGGGATTCAGCATAAGTCTTTCCAGTCTTATTCTTCCAAGTTTTTGGAAGAATATTACTTTTAATTATTAAGCCATTGATTCTCTAGTGTTATTCAAAGTGATTGACATGTTTGATAGTATTGATATTACATGCCATTAGTTTGTTTGTTAAATATATTATACTATATATATATATATATATATATATATATATATATATATATATATATATATATATATATATTCTTCGAGGATGTGGGTCCCTGCAATTGCACCAGAGGTGGTACCCCTAATATATATATATATATATATATATATATATATATATATATATATATATATATATATATATATATATATATATATATATATATATATATATATATATATATGCAAACAAGCCTGAATGGTCCCCAGGACTATATGCGAATGAATTCGCATATAGTCATATTCATATATATATATATATATATATATATATATATATATATATATACATATATATATATATATATATATATATATATATATATATGTTAAAGGATTGAAGCTCCTCAGAATATATATATATATATATATATATATATATATATATATATATATATATATATAATAAATATATAATATATATATATACAGTATATATATAAATTGTGCCTATGTTTATAATCTGGTGTTATAATTTTTATTTCTTGTACTGTATCACGGGGCACCCTGGTATATCATATTTAGATACAGTCAGTGTCCCTAGACTATATTTAATTAACACTGTACCCGATAATACGAGTGTTGCGTTTGAACAGTAACATCCAGCAGGTGTCATTAGTTCATGTCATACAGAGATCCTCAAGTAATGTGTGTTCGCAGTGATTCATCTCAACCGGTAGTGAGGCATGAACGATGGGCACAGCATTTTGTAAACACAGTGAGGGAGCACCATTCCCCTCCTCACCGTTCCCCTCCAGCCTCTCCTCTATGGAGTGCCGCATAGGCACCACATGGTCTGTGATAAACCACATTGGCATGAAGTGTGCCACCACCACAACCACATAGCACACTGGTGTGGGAGAGCCAGCGTTTGGGACGGTCTACCTGATTGAATCACACTCCGGATGCCGCCCCTTCTACCTTAACCGTTTAAAGTTATCAGGGGGGAGCACATAGCTAATACCATCGCATGGGCCATGAGGCACATAGGGACTACATGGTAGGAGAGCAGGCAGGTGCTGCCTGCCAGGTGTGACTGCTCTGACAGTCAAAGCAGTCTTATGCTCGACAGATTAATGTCGAGCAGTTAGAGGACATGGCAAGTCACCCGAACAGGTAAGCTTAAATTAATTATACATAATATCTTACCCCTGATATAGCCGTCATATTTTGATTACAGTTTATTACCTTGTTACTATTTGACAGGTAAAAATGAAGGGGAAGGAGAATTACAACAAATTACCTGGTTCAACAAGATGCATGCTATGATGCCAATATAGTGGTCCACTAGATTCAGCTTATGCGATGTGGACGTGTCTAATCTTCATTAACCAGGCCACATTCTACATAACAACTAAGCTGGAATATTTAGGTTACTGACCCAGTTTGGTATAGTAGACTAACCATTAGTAGCAAATTTCTACCAACCGAATAATTTCGATTTTGTATAATATAATTAAACCCCCCACAACCTGTGAAAGAAATCTACTAGCAGGGCAGATTATAAATATACAGTCAGCTTTACTTAGAAGAAATAAAAAATAAAATAAATATAAATAATTCAATAAATTAAATAATTAATAAATTATTAAATAAATAAATTCCTGTTAGTCGGTTTTCCCCAAATGGGTATGCCTGTCGGGTGTGCCCTGGTAGTGCAGGTTCGAAATCTGGTTGGGTCACAGAGTTCTTAGTGATTTATGGTTTGGAGACCATTCAGGCTTTCTTTCGCATTTGTAGGCTCAGTGCACCCAATTTCGGAACTCCACTAAAGATTCTGTACTAAAGATTGACACGTTGTGAAGTTTTCTAATGCATGGCAGAATTCTTGGCAGACTTCAAATTATAATTGTTTTGTTGGGTCGTTGGTTGAGTGGATAGTGACAAACTGGAATGAAAAAAAGACGGCAAGGGATACACTATCTATATGGATCATGTAGCACAGTGGTCTATGTCCTCGACTTACAATCCTGAGTCCTGGGGTCCAGTCCATGGACAGGACAGAACCGGTTGCACACGTTTCCTTTCACCTGATGTAACTGTTTACTTAGCAGTGAATAGGTACCCTAGAGTTAGGCAACTGTTGTGGGTTGCATCCTGGGGAAAGGTCAGAAGTTGTCCTAGACCATAGGCTTAGTGGGGACCTCGATAAGTCTATAAGTACTGGATTCATTTCTCCCAATGTCGGGAATTATTGCCTTTTGTGTTAAGAATACATCTAACCTGATGGTGAAAACTGCACTGCCAAGCCAACTTTTGGAATACTGTCCGCGCAAGACACTACATATCATCATTCATGTCATTCTTATTGTGTTCACAAGTTTGCTCGCTGGAATACTATCTTTGCTCCATACTAGCATTACTTATACAGGATGTCGGCTTTCTTCTCACCTTGACAGGCCTCTGTGTACAGAATAAACCTTTCTGGAGAGAGAGCGTGGATCTTGTCCAGAATTTCCGGAGAAATGATGTTGTCAGAATACCAGTGGACAGCCGTTCCATCGATGTATTTAGCACACTCGGGGTCTGCAAGCATCTGTAAAGTCATTTATTATGTCATTGTTTTAACAAATACATGTGTAGCGAGTATAAAAAATATACTCGCTCCAAACTCATTAGGTAAATGAGAGAAGCAAATATCTCATTATCACTAATGACCACTGTGGAGAAATGGCCGACAGACCACTGGAACATTATCTAACACAGTGCACAGTTACAAACCCATTAAGATTTCAACTTAGATTCAACAGAGCAGAAAAAGTTGTTAAACACATATGGTAAAATCTTTCTGAAGCGACCATACGAGTCAAAAATTCTCATACTCCGCCCAAGTAAAGCGGAAACAAGCAACACTTAGTGGCCCAGCCAGAGGCTTTGGGCCCGCGCAAGAATATCCCTGAAAAAAAGCACTAATGACATCACTCAAATCTTTTCCCTAATTAAGAGTTAATATTCCTTCCACCCTTCCAACCTATTAGGAGGATGATGAGATGAGGTGTAGTCCAATCATATAAGCAATCAAGAAACGAGTAACCATCAGTATAACTTCCACAGTGATTCAATTAACTTCAGTACAGATGCTTCGGAGTTACCACACCTCTTGAATCTCAAGAATGTAGCACTCGGCGTATGCAGTTCTAATCGACCCCATGATGCTTCAGCTTCGACACAGAGCAGACAGCAGACTACGACCGCATCGAGCTACCACGCTCTCGGACTCATTGAGTTTAGACACTCACCATCTCACCGAGTTTAGACACTCATCATCTCATCGAGTTTAGACACTCACCATTTCATCAAGTTTGGACACTCACCATCCCGCATCGAGCCGCCACGCTCTCCGGCATCGAGCTCCGCGACTCCGACCTCACTCAGCTCTCTGCTCTGCTCCAAGTTCTGTCTCAACGTCTACGACACTGCCAGCAACTGACTGCTGTAACCAAGACTACTAAAATAAATATGAAAGCCCACTGTGAATCTAATTCACCCAACAACGTAACATAATTGTACCATAATTGTACGTTACACACATGAAGTGTTCAAAATGTCAACCTGTCCTCAGGGAGGATATCCACTCACGGTAATGGATTCAGAACGACAACGTGATTAGTGCTATTATCTTCTCTCTATCCATGGTTAAGTTCGATTAAGGTTACTTTATTTTAAGGTTTAGTTACGTTGCATTAAGTTGTGCCAAAATATGATATATAGAATTTGAAAACTATTTAAGTGTACCTTTGAATTTCGTTTACAGAAAATCAAATTCATTAGGTTGTTTCAAAGAAAATGTTTTAAGCATACACTTTTTATATTTTAAGCCAACGATTTATAATACAATATAAATCAATATTTCATAGTTATAAATTGAGAATAATATCTGTTTAGGATGAAGGTTAACTTGCCATTTTACAAGTCAACAATTACTGGAATTGTAATAGGCTTTCAGACCATCACAAATATCTTGACAACTATCCATGTGGATTGACGGCGATATTTCACTGAATGTAATGGATTTGCTCGGTGTGCGGGCTCCAAAATTTATGATCACAGCATCAGTATTAACCAAAAAGACAAAGATTTCTTAGAGATATATATGTCATTCATGTAAGTGTTATTTTAAATAACCTTAATCCGCTACAGGACGCCTTAATCCGGATTAAGGCGTCCTGTAGTTACCCAACCCGTCCTCGCAAATTTAATAAGTCAATATTGACTTATTAAATATGTGCATAGGTGACATACTTAACATAATAGTTTCCCTTGAAAATCTTCATAGAAAACACCGACCTTACCTAACCTTGTTAGTATGTTAAGACAAGCATCTTATTGCTTCGTAATTACAATTATTACCTAACCTATACCTCTAATAGGTTAAGTAACAATTGTAATTACGAAGCTATAAGATGCTTATTTTAACATACTAACAAGGTTAGGTAAGGTCGGTGTTTTCTATGAAGATTTTCAAGGGAAACTATTATGTTAAGTATGTCACCTATGCACGGAACTAATAAGTCAATACTGACTTATTAAATTTGCGAGGACGGGTTGAGTTACCAGTTGCATTGCTCCTGGGAGTATGGGTTCGAGTCACTTCTGGGGTGTGAGTTTTCATTCGCATATAGTCCTGGGGACCATTCAGGCTTGTTCGCATTTGTGTTCCTCACGTGTGCCCAAAAGAATGAGGTGATTTCATAAAATACTATGCCCAAGATAACCATCCAGGTGCCGGCGGGGAAGTGGTTCAAATAGCTTAGGCTATCACTTCCTTATGTCCGGTCGTGATGGTCAAGCGGATTAAGGCGTCCTGTAGTTACCAGTTGCGTTGCTCCTGGGAGTATGGGTTCGAGTCACTTCTGGGGTGTAAGTTTTCATTCGCATATAGTCCTGGGGACCATTCAGGCTTGTTCGCATTTGTGTTCCTCACGTGTGCCCAAAAGAATGAGGTGATTTGATAAAATGCTATGCCCAAGATAACCATCCAGGTGCCGGCGGGGAAGTGGTTCAAATAGCTTAGGCTATCACTTCCTTATGTCCGGTCGTGATGGTCAAGCGGATTAAGGCGTCCTATAGTTACCAGTTGCGTTGCTCCTGGGAGTATGGGTTCGAGTCACTTCTGGGGTGTGAGTTTTCATTCGCATATAGTCCTGGGGACCATTCAGGCTTGTTCGCATTTGTGTTCCTCACGTGTGCCCAAAAGAATGAGGTGATTTGATAAAATGCTATGCCCAAGATAACCATCCAGGTGCCGGCAGGGAAGTGGTTCAAATAGCTTAGGCAATCAATTCCTTATGTCCGGTCGTGATGGACAAGCGGATTAAGGCATCCTGTAGTTACCAGTTGCGTTGCTCCTGGGAGTATGGGTTGAGTCACTTCTGGGTGTGAGTTTTCATTTGCATATAGTCCTGGGGACCATTCAGGCTTGTTCGCATTGTGTTCTTCACGTGTGCCCCAAAGAATGAGGTTATTTGATAAAATGCTATGCCAAGATTACCATCCAGGTGCGGCGGGGAAGTGGTTCAAATAGCTTAGGCTATCACTTCCTTATGTCCGGTCGTGATGGTCAAGCGGATTAAGGCGTCCTGTAGTTACCAGTTGCGTGCTCCTGGAAGTATGGGTTCGAGTCACTTCTGGGGTGTGAGTTTTCACTAAGGATGCCAATATAAGAAGAGACACGCATAAGATGAACGATATCAGAAGTATTCGATTCACCGAAAATTATACTGAGGGACAGGTGACTGTGAGGGACGGTCGGGAAGCAAGACACACGTTCTTCCTGAAGTCAGGACATTCGACAAGGATATGCACGACCGTAAGAGGGACAATGCAGTTTGAACAATAAGGAGTAGGGCGACGCTCCATCAAGTCCTGTGAGTTAAGCGTGTATGGCCAATACGCAACCTTGCCAGAGCCGTTTCCCACTGCCGATTACAGTGGTAAGAGGAAGGCCATGGGGATATACTACTCTCAAGAACATGCAGTTTGTTCAACCTGCCCTCTTACAAATTACGTCTGAATTTGGCCGTTTGCCCATATCGGCGAAAATGGACGTAATTTGGAAATTAACAAAATTTTTTTTTTCCAAAGCAGTACGTTAAGGGTGTTCTCGTAGGTTAGTTGGGCAGGAAATTTTCCTAAGATTTCAAACCGTCATGAAAAACGTTAATTGAAAGTTTCCTCCACTAACCTAACGAGTAAGCCAGAGGACTCAACAGAAAACGGGACAGTACATCACTTTCGTGAGCCTATTTCATTTCAAATAACGTCCATTTTGGTCTTGGCGCACATACGAGCGAAAAGCGACGTTATTTTTAAGAGGACGGCTGGTTTGTTACCAGTAACAGAAGACCAAAAACCCTGCCACCGAGCAAGGATGCAGGAATGAATAACTGGGTAAAACTCAATAAGGAATACTTTTACAGGAGATGGGACAAGTACGAATATCTTCTTTAGCGCCAGCGTCCGCACGTTCATATGGACACACCAATATAGCTGGGAATCCAGCAAAACTTCACTTTCTTAAATCTACTGGAGATAAGAAATAGCCAATGTTGAATCTCGCCTACCAACGGATGGACTGGATTAAAGGATTCCAGAGCCAAGAGGGCACTGCGAGAGTCAACTACAACAACAAAGGAGGATTGACAGCGAGAAAGCAGTTGACGAAGAGAATAGAGAATAGTATACAGTTCTGCCATGAAGATGCTAGTCTCCGGAGGAAGGCAACACATATATGTGTAGTCAAGAAAAACAACAGAGTAGCCTAGATCGTCTGCAGATTTAGACCCATCTGTGAAGACGGGAATGGAGTGGGAGTGTGAAGAAAGTGTTAAAGAAAAAGGCCTTTCAGGACTGTAGGAGGGGTAAAGGCTTTAGTCACTTGGGTCAGGGTTTTACAAAATTTAGAAGGGGGACCATCCACGGTGGCAAGGACAGAACAACACGAAGAGAAATATTGGTAACACTAACCGAAAGAGAATTCTGCTGGCGCGTCAACCGTACAGAAAGAGGAAGGTGGTGAAGGGTAACAGGGACCACAGGAGGGGCAAAAGTCAAAGCATGACATAAGCGAGAGTGAGGTTGTTGTAAGGACGCATAAGGTAGCGAAGACAGTAGCGATTACAGCAGTCCTAGAGAGACAGGACGCGGTTTCAACACACAGGCTGAGGGTAGGAGTCGAATGAAAGGCACCCGAGCTGAGGCATAACCAGTATGGTGCAGAGCATTAAGACGGCGAAGAGTAGGAGAAGCAGATGAAGTAAGCAGGGCAACCATAATCATGGTTAGACAAAACGAGAGAGGCTCTTTGGTCTTTTATAATACTGATCAATTGTCACCCAATTCCTTCAGGAATTTCAATGCACAATTTTCCTCATGAACCAAGGATCTCCAGACGGATCGGATGTTGAATACTGGTATCAGCTCCCGAATGAACACAGCCTCAACCATACGAAGCCTCCTACGATCGTTGGTGCAGGTGATTACTTTCGTATCTTTCATTATGTCTTGGCGATAAGAATGGTGTTGTGGTATTGAGAATGATGTTACTTAATTCCCCTGTCTTACAAATGATGTGTAAGACGTCTACTCAATGTATTCGGGTATGATCAATGTAGCATATATTCTGAATGCACAGACTCCAGAGCTATATTTGTATTGATACACTACATTAGTACACCACAGTTTGTCAGAGGAGGCAGCGTTATTTATCATAATGAGGAAGATGAACGAGGGTTGATAATAAATGACAGGACGCATCCTTGAGTTTACACTGCAAGATTTGCAATTCCTATCAATTATGTCTCGTATCACGTTCTCATCCTGCTTGTATGCCTGAGTGACTGTATATTTATAATACACTACAATGTCTTCTTTTGGGGGCCGATTTTCTACCCATCTGGCTTGATTATCCTCAGTCACATTGCAGCCTAGCTTCTTACTTACGATTTCGTCGAATTCGGTATTGCTGTAATCGTTGTTTACAACAATTTAACGGGTTCGTTGAAGTTCGTGGTGCAAGAAATGCCAAGAGAGCATGTATGTATTGTATGACCTACATGTGCTGATATCGCTTTACCATACCTATCAGTGCATTCACTCTTACCATTCATACATTTTCTGCATCAGTTGGTTTACAGTACACATCAGTGATGAATCTACCCGAATACCGTCAAGAACATCGAGGAATGGAATCCTGCCTCCTTCACTTTTCTCAAAAGTGAACTTCAAACTTGAGAATTCTTATAGCTTGTCACGAAGCCTCTTCAATGGTATCATTGCCAACACATACGAATATGTCGTCGACGTATCTGCAGTAGATACTAGGATTCAGTTCTTCCCTTGCATGATGGATGACCCAACATGAGACATGAATGCCTGGGCGAATAAGACGCCCAGTGGAGATCCCATTGTCATACCAGCAACCTTCAAGTAGAGTTTACCCTCTGGGCATAAGGAAAGAAGCTTCAGTGGTGCAGGTCTTCAACATATCTGTAAGATAGTTGAGGTACCTTGAGTGGAGGGAGGTGCTCTGTTGATACACAGTCCAATATTATGTTTATGGTCCTGACCTCTGGAACGTTAGTGAATAGACTTTCAACATCACGGGAAGCCATGATCCTAAGGGGGTCTCGTTTCAGAACGTTAATAAATTCGTCTTCAGTTAGCTCTGGTTTTCATCTTCCTCAATCCTTCCTTCTTCGTAGCCCGTTCTTGAATCTCATCCCTTACATTTCCGCACTCATCTCCGCCTTCCCTATAACGATCCCTTCTCTCTCTCTATCTGAACTTCAGTCTGCCCTGGCCCTCTGCGGTTCTACGGCAGCGGGCTCGGATGACATTCATTATGAGATGCTTCTCATCTCCCTCCTTGCACGTCTCGGTATTTACTAAGTCTGTATAACCAGGTCTGGGAGTAGTCGTCAGTCCCTGAGGACTGGCTCGATGCCGTTGTGCTTCTTATTCGGAAACCGGGGTCTCTCGGGAAATCCCTAAGGATTCTGCCCCATTGCCCTCACGAGTTGTGTCCACAAACTCTTTGAGCGTATGGTAAAGTTGCGTCTGATGTGGCTCTTGGAACACCGTCACCACCTCTCTCCTTCTCAATTTGGATTTCACAAGTGCCGCAGCACTAATGATGTCCTGGTGAACTTGGAGGTCTATATTCGTACTGCTTTTTTGCGAAGACCTCCGTTTTTGCTGTCCTTTTTTACCTGGAAAAGGCTTATGACACAAACTGGAGATACCATATTCTGTCCCAACT